>PVLA01000399.1:0-60087 GCA_004027455.1 Hydrochoerus hydrochaeris | reverse complement strand
GATGAAGAGCAAGCTTTGTGGGACTTGGTTGGTCTAGAACAGTGATGGTGAGCCTTTTAGAGCTTTCAATGATACAAACAGCCCACTGTGGCACATGTGTCAAAGGTTCACCACCACCAGTCTAGAAGTGTGGCCTGCTCACCAAAACCCTGGGCACCTTGCTGAGAGTTGAAACTGGCATGCACCTCACCCAGTTCAAGCTGTTACACACTTACCACTCAGCTTCTCCCATAAAAAATGGGAAAAGAGTAAATAAACTCATTATTTTCTATAAGACTTCATGTTTGATGGAGTTTATTCTTGGACTTGGTAATCTTGAATCAACTTACAGGGATTAAAAGTTTATATATAGCAGAGATGTTATGTCTAGATACATAGCAGCCAGTTGAATGTGTCCCAGTTCTCTCTTTTTGTGTCTCTGTCTGTCTCTATCTCTATCTCTGTCTCTATCTCTCTCTGTCTCCCTCCCTCTCTCTTTGCAGGAAGTGGGGCCGGCAACAGCCTCTCCCACTTTGGTTTGTAGGTTCTGCTACTGACCTGGTGATAGATATCTCATGATATAAGATTATAGAGCCTCTGTGTTCTGGTCAGATAGGACAGGTTCCCAAAGCCTGTGCCCCAAAACCTTGTGACTTCAAGGTTTGTCCTGACACTGTGTTTGGGAGCCTTTGTGGCTAGAGAGCTGGACCAGGCTGTGTCTGGCTCTCTAGGGTAAGAACACCCTAGAAGCCTAGTCCCAGAGAGGGACTTGGTGGCCGCAGGTCAGAGGAAGTTGGGGCATAGTACAGGGGCTAGAGTATGGGCTGAGCAGCAGAGCTGGTTGGTGGATCAGTCCAGGTCTGAGGAAATCTAGGGTGGGTCTGGGGATGACCTGGTTCTAGGACAGAGCGGTCTTGGTCTTGGCATCTTTGCCCAAGTAGGACAAGGTGTAAGAGGAGGCCAGAAGGAGCTATGTAGAGGCTGCTTGCATCTCTGGGGCCCAGCAGATAGGGAGGAAGGGGAAAGCATCCCACATATCCTCAGTCCATTTTGCTGACCTAGACACAGGAAGCAGGCAGGACATGGCAGAAGGATAGGCCAGCTTGCTGGGGCATTGGAAGTAGCGAATCAGAGCTGCACCTCTACATACTGGCTGCTGCTCAAGGCTTACGGGAGAAGCACTGGGTAAAAGCAGCTAGGAGGTTCACCTGCCCCTGGCTGTCTGGGTGGAGAGCCGAGGTCCTTCTGACTGTGCCCTGCACTCTCTTGCAGCCCAGCACAGCATCAAGAAGACCGTGCAGATGCTGTGGCAGCAGCTCGTGGCTCAGAGGAGGCAGGTGCTGGAAGACACCTTCAAAATTGACCTGTCTGTGAAACCTGGGGAGAGTGACGTGAAGATCGAAGAGGTCACCCCGCTCTGGGAGGAGACCATGCTGAAGGCCTGGCAGCATTACTTAGGTGTCTCCTATTTATTTCTTCTTTACAGTTCTGGGGATCGAACCAGGGCCTTTGCACTGAGCTACACCCTCAGCCCTTTTTATTTATGGTTTGATTTTGAGATACGCCCTCACTAAAGTGCTAAGTTGCCCAGGCTGGGCTGGAACTCATGGTCTTCCTGCCACCACCTGTCAGAGTGCTGGGATTACAGGAGCGCACCACCGTTCCCCGATTCTAGGTCCTTCAAGAATGCAATCTCCTGGGATCTTCATGACATCTCAGTGAGTTCAGATCCTATGGCCCTCACTTTACTGAGTGAGAAAATTATGGCCCAGCCACTTTAGCTAAGTTGTCGACATCTCACTATTCATCCACACGCCTTGGTGCTAGGTGCTTAGGCCCCGCCTGGGCCCCCCTCGTGCCCTGAGCCCGCGCGATTTGTTAACTAAGCAAGCTCAGAAGAGGAAGTGGGGAACAGGAGCAGAGCCACTGGCTGGCTGTTTGGGAGCCAGGCAGCTGTCTGTGTCCTTCTCCCAACTTCCGGTCTGTCATTCTCGGCTCTCCCGCCCCCAGCATCCGAGAAGAAGGCGCTGGCCAGCCGCTCGAGCGCCACACCGCAGAGCAGAGTCTCATCATGGAGTGGAAGCCTATCCTCAGCCATGCGACTGATGCCCGGGCGCCAGGCCAAGGACCCCGCGTGCAGGGCTGAGGTGAGCCCACACCCCGCGTCCCCAGGGAGGGCCCCAAGTCACAGCTCCTCTCTGCTGTCTGCCACTGCGTTGGCCCGGGCCTGGGCACCTATGGAGTCCTGTGCCTGGGTGACGGGTGTCAGCCTGGGTGTGGACTGGGGTGACTTGGAGTGGTAGAGAAGTGACACGTTGTCTGTATATTTGCTTCTTATTTAATTTACAAACGTGTTTTTGTTTCAGTGCTTTTTCTAATGGTGAAAACATTGGGGAAGAAAAAAAAATCCTTTCAAGTTAGGGGAATAATTAGGTAAACTATGATTTGTGTGTAAATAGCTCATTTTATGGTATAGTTTCATTTTATACATAAATGAGATTCCTATTTGTGTATATTTGGGACGCATAATAGTTCCATTCACCTGGGGGAGTTGGAACATACAGATGTCACATCTTGATCATTGCTCCTTCCCTAACCCCAACCCCATCTCAACAAAGTCTGTCTTTTTGTCTCCTTCCAAAAAACCTAAAATGCAAATAAGCTGAAAGGAGAGACAGGAGGAGCCAGTTCTCCGGAGTTCAGTCCCGAGTTCTGTGCCGTCAGGGGGCAGCAGCATGGTGCTGGGTGTCCCTGGGCACACGAGCCAGATGAAGGGTGCCAACCCCGATGGTGCATGGGGCGCTCCTGGCAGACATTGCTGAGGGTCCTGGGGAGCTGGGTGCAGAGATGGGGGTTGGCAAGGCTGCCGCTGCTGAGGAGAGACCTGAGGGACCTGTGATGCTCTCGGGGAGGGACAGGCCAGGCAGAGAGGACATCTCGCAGAGGCACAGTGGGGGGTTTTCCAGAGCTCTGTGGGAAACCATCTTGAAACTCGGTGGCAACAACAATGGCACTTTGTGACCGTGGACGCTGTCAGAATAATTTGGAGCACAGTGAGAAGGGGTCTCGCTCTACCTTGTGTCTCTGTCACCTGCCTGGGGGTGGCTGCTGCAGGAGCCCGAGACTCTGGCTGGGGTATTGGTGGCATCTCCTACACAGCCTCTCCCTGTGAACAAGGCTTCCTTCCAACCCGGTGCTGGGTCTCCGGGGCCAAGCAGGAAAGAGGGGACAGAGACAGGGAGAGAGCACGCGCGCCAGGCAGAGTAGCCACCTTACCTTGGAGGACCCGGCTTCCTGTCACTGCTTCAGATGGTGACAGCCAGTGCCACCTCCTGGTGGGGAGGGGTGGGCTCTGGGAGAACTCCCTGGCCAGAGGTGCTGCCCAGGTGGTGGTGTTTGGAAAGCAGTCTGTCCTGTCCTAACGCTGGGTCACGGACTTATTTCAGGGGCAAGCTGTGGTTGGTCCCAGACGGTCAGGAAACCTTGGGCAAATTTCTTTGCTCTTCTGAGTCTTGGTCTCATCTCTACGATGCGACACAAACTGCCCTGGCAATGGGAAGGTGGAGCTGGCAACCAGCAGGCCTCGCAGATTTTCCGATAGTTCTGGCAGATAGGAGGACCCCAATCTGCCTCTGCTCTGAATCTCTGTGCACTGTGGTCTTGGGCATCCAGATGCTGGGGAGAAGAGGGTCGCAGGCCGCCCACAGCTGCTCTGCCTGCGAAGCCTGGCTTTCTGACGAGGCTGCTGGGGTGTGGCCACTGGGCTGGGGACCCCCCTGCCCCAGGCTGAACACTGACGCGTGGGACTGTTTGAAGACACTGTCTCCATTCATTTCACCCAACAGGTTCTTGACCAAGGTGGTGGTCAAGAACGAAGCTTTTGTTCATTTATTCTTAGTCTTGAGGGTAGCAGCCAGGGCCTTTGCCCTGCGCTATGCCTCCACCCCACCCTTTTTAATGGCTTATTTTGAGACAGAGCCTCACAGAGTTGCCCAAGCTTGGTGGCTCCAACCCTGCTTTTCTAGAGCTGATCTCTGGGGAGCCAGGAGGACAGCAATGTAGGTCAATAAATTCGTGTCAGGGTGCCGCTTGCAACAACAGGGCTGAGGGGGTGGGCTGGGGAGCTGGGTGCAGAGATGGGGATTGGCAAGGCTGCCGCTGCTGACCAGGAGGGACCTGTGGGACCTGTGATACTCAGGGAGGGACAGGCCAGGCAGAGTGGACATCACACAGTGGTATCAAGGCAGGTGCTGATTGGGTGTCCAGACCACCTTTGGGGTCACAGGTGACAGTGCCTCCTTCACTTCCTGACAGCCGGGTGGAGACCTCCCTCTCTCTGCTTTTAGCATGGAGACTGCTCTGCTCTCAGCACCTCCTGGCAGGCACTGTGCAGCTGGCTCTCATGGTTTTTCTTTGATCTGAGCCCTGAGAGGCTCTGAAAGCTTAGCATGGTCAGAGTGTATTAATTGTTTGTGCCTCAGGGACACACACATGTGTACTTGTACATGCACACACACACACACACACACAGCCCTCCGCTGGCCTCTTCCTTCCCTGGACTCTCAATTGCCCTTCAGCCTGATTTCTTTATCTTTCCCACAGCTTGAAAGACCTTATGCATGCTGGGCACAGTAGCACATGTCTGTCATCCCAGCACTCTGGGAGGCTGAGGCAGGAGGATCATAAGATCCAGCCCAACTTGGGCAATATCGGGACTTCGCAAGACTGTGCTTCAGATGAAAAATTAAAAAAAAAAAAAAAAAGGGTTGGGGATACTGCTCAGTGTGAAGCTCCTGGTTCAATCCCCAGCACCAGCCAGGCAAACCAACCCCAACCTGATGCACTGTAAAGACACTGAGGCAGGGAAACACTGCCCTTGGCCTTCGTGGCACCCTCACCTGGCAGCTCGGTCTGGGTGGACACCACCTCTGCTGCAGAGCAGGCGGCTAGGGGTCAGAGATGGACGGGTCCACCAGGAGGGTAGGAGGTGCCCCTTCTGTCGCTGAGCCCAGCTCTGCAGCTGCAGACCCCGCATCAGCTCTCTCTGCTCTGCGAGCCGCTGCCAGAAGGCGCGCTTTCTTTCTCAAGCCCGTGCGCGCGCCGTGATGTCACAGGAAGAGCGCGCCAACTATTTGCCCTGGGGTCTGTTTAATTATTTTTAAAAATTAATTTTGATTATTACAGCTGATTACACCTCAGTGAGCAGTGTAATTGATATTTTCTAATGCATCCCCAGGAACATTTTGTACAACATGCTTTTTGTTGTTGAAGGTTAAAGACTCCGTTATTGGTTTTTCCCTAAATATGCCCACATCATTAGCTCTCCAGCGAGGAGGTCGCCATCTGGAAAAAGCAGCGTGGAGACATTACTCAGGCACAAGCGCATGAAATTGGTGTTTTTGCGTCTTCTGTCTCTCTTCTGGAAAGAAGAGGCTTGTAATTAAAGGAGTTGGTGTTGGCAGGAGCATTATTCATGCGGTGTTATTCCTTATCATGTCAGCGCTGACAGCTCCGCCGCCCTGACGCACTGTTCCTGGAAGCGCTGGAAGCGAGGCAGGAGACGGCGGGCCCCTCATCCCGCACCCCGCCTTCCTTTCCAGGCAGAACGTTTTCCTCTTGGCCGGTGAGCTCCACTTGGAGGCTGTTTCCTTTGGCAGATTTCCTTTCTCCTTTCTCCTTGGGCTGATCATGGGTCCCCTCTGGGGCCCAGCCGTGAGGTCAGTGTCTCCAGTGTGGTGCAGTCCATGGTCATTGGCCTTCTGAACAGAGGCTGGAGCCTGAGCTCCTTTGAGGTCACCAAAAGCCAATTTAGAGCATTCTAGAAGCTGTTTTCTCTCATCCATCCTTTGCCAGGAGGGACTCAGGGTGCATACTCAGGCCAAGGTTTCCTCCCTCTTTACAGCAGGGTGAGTAGAGAAATTTCAGTCCTACTTTAGAGTCAGTTGAAAAGACATCAGCAACCATGATGGCGCCTTAGTGTTGGTGGATACAACAGCAGCATAGGGTGTTAATTTGCACTGAGGAATCCTGGGGAGTGGTAGATAGAAACCTTGAGAACTATCTTTATAACTGTCCTACAGATCTACAGTTATTCTGGAATATAACGAATAGCTAACATGGTAACAAGAAAAGCATTGACAAACAGGAAGTGGGTGCCAGGGTGCTGGGGCTGGCAGAAGGACTGTGGAGGCACCATGAGCACCAATCCAGAGGGCACTAGAGCCAGTGGGTAGTGGCTGGGTCTGGGCCATGCTCGGGGTGCCCAGCTGTGGGCACATTTCTGTGCAGATGGGGCGAGGCCCCTCTGCAGGAGGCAGCGTGGTTCTTGTGGAGGCTGTGGGGACCACAGCAGCAGTGGTGAGAGAAGTGAACATCAAAGGACATGCAAGAAAATTCTGCCACACCAGACTGGGATGAGCAAAGAGAGGAGGTCAGGGAGGCGGAGGCCTTGGCTGGGGTAAGAGGGGCCGTGGGGTAAGCAGAGGTGCGGTTGAGAATGTTCCCCAGAGCCCTGCAGAGCTCGGGGAGGAAGCAGGGCTGGAGTGCAGGAGACCCCAGAGGAGCTTCCAGTCGCTCTTTTCAGGGGCAGCTGTCCAACAGTGGAAATGGCCCCAGAGTAAGTCTGGTCATGTGGGAGTTAGCGGAAGGTGTTGGAAGGCACTGGAAGCTGCAGGCTGGCACCTCCAAGCTGCTAAAACTCCAGGCATGTGTTTGAACAACTGTGGCTCTGCCCTAGCAAGGACTGGAAAATGCTAGGCATTTGTCCCGAGGCCCCAGGGGTTCTCTGAAGGTGGCCTTGGGGGCCTGAGAGGCAGGGCACCTGTGAGGGCAGGTGGCTGTGGCTCTGCCATCCATAGCGTAACATAGCCAGGCCCACTGTCCCACCTAGGCAAAGGACGGGTCACGACTGAAACCAGCAATTCAGCGACAGCTCTGTGAAGGGCCACCCTTGTTGAGGTCCCCTGTGAGTGCTTCACCCACTGTCCCTTTCAGATCCTCCCACAAATTTTCAAGCACCCACGAGGGTGAAGGGGATGACAACAGTGAATCCATATGTCACATCATCGGTTTTCAGCTTCCCGCCGCCTCCTCTCCTGCCTTTTGCTGGTCACTCCTCCTGGCGCTGCCTGGTTCTGAAACCCCATCCTCCTGTGTCACACATAAATATTCCTGTGCACTTATTTTCTTTTGAAAGAGCTCATGAAACGCAAATAAAAATTACAGAAAAGAAAGCAAGCGTGCAGCCCTGGGAGGCTGTGGCTGTCGCTGCCCACTGTGACAGGCGGTCCCCGGTTCTCCTTGGCGGCGTGTCTGTGTGTGTCCCCTGCCGACGGACATGACTGCCACTAGCCTCATGCTGGGCTTCTCCATGTCCAGGGTGATGGCTCAGGAGGCTCAAGCCTCAGAGTTCACTCCTTCAGGTCAGGAGAGTGCAGGGTGAGAAGAGATTTGCAAAAGTAGCCAAAGTGGGCTTTAAAAGGCAGGGGAGTGAGTGGAGCACCAGGCAGTGAGGGCTGGAAACATCAAAATGCAGCTGTGGAGGCAGATGCCAGAGTTTTCAGGGCTTTTCTGCTATGAAAGGGGTTTCAGAACTTGTCGGAAATTTTGAAAACCTGGAATCCCAAAGGTCCTTGTAGCAAAAGATAATGGTACAGGTAGAGGTAATGTCCATGGGCGTGCGAGGAAGGCTGCCCTGGGAAGGCTGCGATTTTGAGAGAAAGGCCTGGGCGTAGGTGGCCTGCGTTTGGGAGAAGGTTAGGCTGCACGAGGACTTCTAAAATCGAAGTGGCAGAGGGTCCGGCAAGGAGGATAATCCTGGTGACTTGCTCTTGACGCATGATGGCGAGGAGAAAAACCACACTGTGCCCACAAGTCAAGAGATGAGCAGAGGCCTTGCGAACTGAGGCAGAGCAGCTTGGAAAGCCTGAGCATGTGGGCGATGAGAATCACAGTTCCCCGCTGCTGGGAGGCCCGCTGGGCTTGGTGGTGGGAAAAGTCATGAGCACATAATCCGATGGGGCCACCTGTTGAGGAATAAGAGCCTCCCAGACAGTGATGGGAACAGCCCAGCCGGTGCGCAGAGAGACAGAGCGAAGCCCCCAGGTGAGCACATCCTCAGGCTGCACTCTCAGCGGAGTCTCCATGCTGCGATTCCTGAGGGCCAAGGCTTCCAAGGCTCCCTTCCTCCTCATGCCTTTCAGGTGACAGCAGCTGGTCCCAGCCTGTGGCCAGAGTCCCCAGCCTGGACCTGGAGCTCTCCGTGGTGCTGCCAGCACAGGTACTATACCCAGAGGGACTTCATTAAACTGGTTTTGGAGGTGTTCCAGGACCAGGAAGGAAGGGAGTGATCATGGATCCAGTGGTTTGTCTTTCATTCCTCTGCAGCTGCCTTTTTCACTTCTGCTCAGTGGAGTCTGTGCGGTGTGTTTGAGAGCCCAAAGTCTGATAGGCAACGGTGCTGAGACACTACACCCAGTGTGCCAGATGAGACCTTCCCCCATGTTCCTTGGGGACACCAAAGGCCATGCAGAATGCACCAGGCTGGGGGTAGGAGAAGGGGAGAATAGATTTGCTGTCAGCAGCCTGCACTCTCAACTGTCTCCTCTCTTTTCTTGACCAACACACACACACAAACACACACACACACACACCCATGACCCATTCCATAAACGCACCCATCGCGTTGGTGAGGAGTTAGTGGGAAGAACTCCTCTGAACAGGGAACCACACCATAGCTTTGAGGGGCAGTATGATCCCAGGCTGCTTACTGAGAATATGTTCTGAGAAACCTGTCACTCCTTCATGGAACAATTGAGTGATTTGGCCATAAGCAGCGTGCGTATGCAAGTCCGTAAGCACCTGGGCTCTGGGACATGTATGTGGTGTAGCCCTCTGCTCCTGGGGCCACCGTGACCAGAGGTTAAATCAAGTGACACAGGAAACACGGCAAACACAAGCTCTGCTGGTCTGCTGCCAGCCGAACTATGCATCCCATTGACATGACACTTGCTACAGCCATAGAAGGAACTCGCTCCAAAGCAGCTGTGAAAAGTACAATGCACAAATGGATGTCCCAGTCGCTTAGCTGTGTCTTGTCATTCTCATGTGTTATGCACAGAAACTGTATTTTTATAAAGGACTGGCAGTGTAGTTGGTTTGTTGGCATCAGCACTGTTATGAACAAGCCAGCAGCGTGTGGTGCTGTGACGCTAGAAAACTGGTCGTGAGGTGATGGTAATTTTCGGTCCTGTTAGGATCGTATGAAACCAGCGTCATATGCGTGGTCTAGGGTTGGTCAGAAGGTCCTCGCATGGCAGCTTCTTGCAGCGGAGGTCTCGTAGATACAGGAACTTCCCCCGACAGTGTTCACATCTGCGTTAGAATCTGTCAGGAGGGGGCAGGACAGTGGTGGCGTGGCGGGCTGATGGAAAACAGTGGCTCTTTCTTTTGCTGTTTTAAGGAAGCCTTACATGTCCCTTGTCTATCACAAGCCCCTGTTATAGGAGTCTGAAAAATCGATGTAAATGAACAAAGCAAACACTGATGCTTTTAATGATGTTTCTTTACCAAGTGCATCATTTGCGAGACATCTTTATCTTCATAATAGAAAGATAATTAACATCACTAATTATCTAATTAAGTTCATTAAGCATCCACCAACAGTGCACCGTGAAGTTGACATTATGTTCTACTGTCAACAAATGCTTTTGATTTCTTAGGAAGTAATTAAAATGTAAATTAGCATGCGATTCTATGCACAGGGGAAGCTTTGAATCAGATATTCATTTCAAAACTGCTTAGAGCAACCAAGTTTCTGGGGATTTTTTCCTTCTTCTTCGATAAAAGCAGTCATTTTTGCTGTTAGCGGTGTATATTAAAGTTCTTTCCTGCTCAGCGCTTCCATGGACAGGAGCGCTCATTTGATATATCCATTGCATTGATTCACACTTTTTTTCTTATTTGATCTTTTTATGTAATATGTTCATTTATAGTTGTGTTCTTTGTGCTCAAGAAAATATCACAACTGAAAAACTGCTCAAACTCATGGCTCAGGTCTCTAGCCAAACTTGCCCTGACAGTTGTTTTAGGGCAAATCTTTTCCTGTGTGCGTGCAGCCAGCGAGGTTCGGGGGATGTCACTGTCCCCTGTGGGAAGCAGTCAGGGGTGTCCCTCCCCACTCCAGGAGGAAAAGCTGCTCTTATTAATCTTACAGTTCCAGCCGCCTTTGGTCCCAGTTCAGGTTTCCTTCTGCTTTCTTCAGGCAGCCCTGGGGTTTCTGGAAATATGAAAGCTGGGGACAGCTGTGGCAGTGCTCAGGGCAGTGACCCCCTTAGATTAAGAGCCTGGCTGAAACATCACAGAGTCCCCCAACACCTGCTGGGAAAGATGCTCCCCGAGACAGACGCCACCACGGCCAGGGTCCCAAAGCTCTCACCCTGGGAGCCACCCTGATGGCTTCCTGGAAGGCCCATCTCTTGTCACAGCAGACAGTCCCGGGAAGGGTGTCCTCCCTGTCACTGTCACGGAGACACTGGGCCACCGGAGAACTGAGCTGTGGTCCTCTGACACAGGTGAGGAGCAAATCTCACAGCCTCTGCTTGCAAGTTTTTCTGGGGATAGTTGGTGCTGGGTCAAGTCCCTCAGTTTTGTGTGAAGATTTCAGATAAATGCAAAGAAAATGCAGAGGCCAGAGAGACAAAGAAGGAGAGGGGCACACAGAGAGGGACTGTCTCATTCCTTAAGTCGGGCTGTGAAAACATCCTTAGCCTACAGGATTTTCTCAACTAGCCATTATCCTTAAAGCTCGTGTTGAGACCTGGGCTGCTACAGCATGACTCAGCTGTACCACTCACACTGAGCCATCGGAAGCAGCCGTGACTCCTGTCACGACCACCTGGGGTCCCTTCTCCTGGCTCTGCTGAGGGGTGCCTGTCGCAGCGTTCCACCACAAGGGGTGGAAAGTCACCTCTTTGTTCTTTTGCTCATTTGACTGGCTCGCTTAGGGCAGCAGGACCACATCGGGAGCCTGTCGGCCCCACAGATGGATGGGATGCTCCACCCCGCTGCTCGGCCTGTCCAAGCCATGCCTTGGAGCGGCCTTGGTAAAGGGGCTCAGCCCCTTCTCCGAAGACTTACCCAAACAAGATGTGCCCTCTGAGGGGGTCGGCCTGCCCTGCTTGCCACCTCCTGCCCCTTTCGCCCTTCTCTCCCGTGGCGACTCATTTCATTACACAGTCGGGCTGGTCACCCTTATTCCCATGTGCCACTGGCATCGCAGAAGAGCATTCCAGCTTCCTTAAGACTCAAGCCTGTGGCGTAACTCACAGTATCCTCCATGTGCAGGTCAGCAGCGCATGCGGTTAGCGAACAGCATGGCTCTTTTTGCTAAGAGCATGAAGCTGAGGGCCGCGTGGCCCTAATGTGGGGAGTCCTCCTAGTGGGGCCCTCTGTTAGAGGCTGTGCGGGAGATGGGTTTACGGACAAAGCACGTGTGTGCAGATTCTGTAAGGCGAAGCAGATTTGAAGTTAATTTGGGAACTTGGCAATGTAAAGGGATGCTAGGGCAGAAGCTCTGGATGATGGGAGGTGTTCTTCTGATTTTGAGGGCGATGCTACTTGGGGGTCTATTTGAGGTGCAGATTCCCGTATATGGTGTTTTCTAAGGTGCAGCATGCCTGGTCTCTGCACACTGAGTTTGTGGTGAGGACGATCCAGTAAATATTCCCAATTTCTAAAAATTATGAATTAGGGGTGACATTTTCATTGATTTCTCTACATTTGAGTATTTGGAACTTGGGCCGTATCCGTCAAAGCGAAAGACGTTGTAGCGGGGCAAAGACAGAAGCGTCCCCGACTATCTGAGTGATGAGACGGCAGATGGTCATGGAGCGCAGACGCAGGCCGGGGTCCTCCTGAGGCGCTGCTGCCACTCACACCCCGCGAGGTGCCGCCCGCTCGCAGCCCGGCCGCCGCGCGCCTGTCGCGTGATGGCATGCGCGCTCACCCTGGGACACATCTATTATGAGAAACCATTTGGGTTAATTAAAAAAGTCTTTCAAAGTCTCAGAACAGGAAGTTGGGAGGTTTGCTCATCTTTGCCGTGGTGGGTGGGGGTGGATGTGAACTTGGCTGTTGGCTGACAAAGGAAGAGAGACTGAATGTGGGGTGTGGGGTGTGGGGGGAAGCTTTGGAGTCCAGAGCTGGGGGTCCTTGGGCTAGCTGACCAGTTAATGTGGGAGAGTAATGAAGGACCGAACCCATGACACTGAGGCCTCTGAGTCAAAGTCGTTGAACAAGCCCAGGTCAGGTGCCAGGGTCCTGCTCCTAGGACCTGCGAATGGCCTTTGGTGACAGCTGGCCTGCGTGGCCCTCTCACTAAGGAGAGAGAAACAGTCACAATGGAGCAGGATGGCCCCAGAGGAGAGAGGACCTGGGGAGATTTGGAAGAGCTTGACTCGATAGAGGAGGAGGAAGAGGACCAAGGTCTGAGGCCAGATGACTGAGGGGTGCAGAGGGCCAGTCAGCCCTGACCTCTGCCTTGTGGGCCAGCAGCTAGGTCAGAGTTCCTGGACGATTCTAGCCAGACTATCTCATTTTATGTGTTTATTTATATTCTTATGTATTCTCCAAAGGGTTTAGATTTACTTTAGATGAGACTGAATGCAGTAAAATCAAGAAGGAAGACCAGAATAAGTAACAATAGAAGAAAGCCAGCTCCTAGGGCCTGAAAGTCATAAATGTGCATTCTGTGCAGGCTGAGGCATCAGAGCCAAGCCCAGCATGGTGGACAAGAGGCCAGAGAATTCTCACACCTTCCCCATTCATGATGCTTGAGGACAAGGACCCGGGTAAACCAAGCAGGTAGCCCCAGCCTGGCAGCTTCCCTTACCACCACTGCCCCAATGCCACCCGCACTGTGAGGTTTTAATGATCATGTCACACCTCGTGTGACAGGCGACAGTGCGGCAAAGAGAGGGACGAGGCTGCTCCAGTCTCAGGCAGGCTGTGGATACTGAGTCTTGTGTTTGTGTCCTGGAGACATCCCCAAGGTATCCACTAATAGGTGTGCAAATATTCCGAAACCTGAAACGCCAGACCTGCCGGATGCTTCTGTTCCCTAGCAGTTAGGGTGAGGGACCCTCAACCTGGGTTAATCTCCTCAGGCCGCCATTGCACAGGGCAGCTCAGACAACATCTTCTTCTCAGTTGTGGAGACTGGAGGTCCCAGAAGGAAGTGTCAGAAGGGGGGTTGGCTTCTTCTGGATCCTCTTTTGTCTTCCTCTTGGCTTGTGGACGGCTCCTTCGGTCTCCTTATCTTATAAGAACCCCAGTCTGACTGAGGAAAACCCTGACAGCCTCGCTGAAGCCTGATCGCCTCTTCCAAGGCCCTATTTCCACAGGCTGTCTCCTCCTGAGAGATGAGGGAACTCGTCTCAGTTGGAGTTCGGGTGTAGGGGCCACGGCCCAGCACCTGCTGGGGCCTCAAGTCTCCCGTGTGTTGAGGGGAAGCTGTTTGCCTTGGCTGCAGGTCCCAGCTGGGCCTCTCTGTCATCTCTCATGCCACCCCTTCCCATCACCCCACGTGCTGGCTCTGCCAGAGGAGCCACACCTCCTCCCCACGTGAGGCCCGGGGACAGCTGACAGACAGTGAAGATGCCTAGTAGGGGACACAGCCCATCTTTCTGAGTGGCACAGAGGTTGGCTGTGACCCCACTCAGGGAGCCCAGGCACGGCCTGATGAGGAAAAGGCTCTGGCCTGTGTGTCACAGCTCCCGTCCTCTGCTTCACCAGAGCGTGGTTTTCCTTGTTTTTCTTTTCTTTTTTTTAAAGGAGTCATTCTCCATATTCCATGGACTCATGATGATTGAATTTAATAAAAACATCACAGTTCCAAAAAGACAAATTAGAAAGCACCGTTCATCTTAGAAATTAATATGTGAGTGAATTTAACAAGAGATGAATTGCACTGTGGCGATCCAGTCCCTCCTCACCCACGCGGAGCCCCAGTTGTTTGTCATTATTGCTGAAAATATGATTATTACTCTGGTATCGCTTGACATTTATTAAGGATCCAGGGGCTGTGTCTCTGCAGCAGAGAAAAGTACAATTATCTGGGTGCTCCAGGAAGAGCGTCTCCTGGCCTGAGTCACCTGGACAGATGTTCCCCCAAGACCTGGCTGCGGCTGGGGCACAGCTGCCTTGGCTTGTCGCTTGGTACAGGCCATGCCTGCTTTGTAAGGGGCCACTGACACCTCACGTATGCACGCTGGATGTTACACATGCTTTACCGACCACAGAGAAAGCGTTGTATGCAATGTTCTCTTTCCTATGAATTGCTTCTCTTATCGTTGTTACTGAGGATTGAACCCAGGGCCTTGCACATGCTAGGCAAGTGCTCTGCTACTAAGCCATGACTTTGGCCCATTTGCTTTTATTACTTAACTTAATCCAAGAGTTCTCCACTGAGAACTTGTCTTTCAAGGCAGATCCACCAGCCTTTGTGGAAACTGTGGAGGCTCGACGGCTCCCTCATTGACAGTTCTGATCTTTGCAGTTTTAGTTACCCATCCTCTGAGCACAGGAAACTCCAGAAATAAACAGTTTATAGTTTCCAAGTGATGCCACCAATCTAAGTGCAATGATGAAACCTGACATCGTCCAGCACTGTGCCCTCTGGGCTGTGACCCCACCTCTGTCCTTCACGTCTGTGCCATGTACTCTCCCTGCTCACTCGATACTGAGTAGCTATCTCCGTGATGTTATTTTTAAATCAAATTCAATCGTCATCAGCGTCATGGATCAACAATCGACATCGGTTGGTTATTAGAGTGACTCATGGTGTCACTGTGTAAGTTGCCGGTATTTTACTTAGCAGTAACCCCAAATGCAGAAGCAGCAGTGCTGGAAAATCAGATGTGCTTTATAAAGGGAAGCCGTAGAGTGACTCCTGTAAGTGGGAAGGAGAAAGTTCTCAACAGAGAAAGAGAACGTCAGGCCCTGAGGTTGCAAAGATCTGCGATTGATAACAAGGCCTCTTCGGTCCCAGACACTGGAGGAGGAAGAAGATTCCGTGCTAGCTTTGCCATTATGCCTCATGCTGTGTAAGTGACAGCCACAGTGCTTGTGTGTGAGTGCTGAGAGCCACCTTTGGAAGTTTGCCCTCTGCCCGGGAGGCACGCAGGGCCAGTCCTGGGGACAGCTTCTGCTTTTGCAGCACCTTTCAGGGCTGTGTGGACG
This sequence comes from Hydrochoerus hydrochaeris, assembly GCA_004027455.1. Classification (NCBI taxonomy): domain Eukaryota; kingdom Metazoa; phylum Chordata; class Mammalia; order Rodentia; family Hydrochaeridae; genus Hydrochoerus; species Hydrochoerus hydrochaeris. The sequence goes on along the minus strand of PVLA01000399.1, from coordinate 44,871 downwards.
TGAATTCTTCTGTGGCCCCCTCCCTCCCACTACACGGCACAGTCAGGTCCCCTGTCCTCCCTGCCTGCACCGAGCAGGAAAGGTGACCAGAGTGTGGTGGTCATGACCAGTGGGCATGTGATACCCAAATCTCTGCCTCTGGGAAGGGGTGATTCCCGAGTCCAACTGGAGACCGTCTGTGACCCAATACAGCCAGATGCTGGAGGAGCCTGGATTTGACCCTAGAACAGGATGGCGGTGGCTTTTTTCTATGCAATTGTCTGTTTGTGAATGTACGGGAACTTTGAAAACTTATAAAGAAGACTAACTCCAGGGAACCTGCATATTATATGGGATCCTGTTTTCAAATCTATTTACAAAATGGAATTGCATCCCCAAAGTTCCCTTAAATTATCCGTGGAAAACACCACCACAGGTGGTTTTGTGCCTACCCCAGGAAGTTTTCCTGGCATTTTGGAGATCCACTTTTATTTCTTCGTTAAAGACTGATGAAGCGGGTGGCTTGTACAGTTTGGGTGACAAGATTTACCAAAAAATAATGGACTTTAAGTACAAGAATTCCATTCAGTGCAGTGAGGCTGCTCTACCCTCAAGAGCGGTGGGCTGGTACCTGCCTGAGAGAGCAGCAATTCGTGTATCACACAGCAAGCTCACCGCGGGCAGAGGGTGGAAGGCTGGCAGAATTCCTTCTGTACTTTTTTAGTTTCTGTTTTTATTAGTACATATTTGCAGCATGTAATGGTCATGTGCTTTGTGGGGAATTAGCACGTGTGCATGACACACCCTAATACCTTTTTTACCTCCTTCTCTCCCTTCTCCCTTCCCTCCCTCCATCTCTTACTCCCCCTTCCTTTTGCGAAAGATCTATCTCCCTGTTTGCTACTATCTATCTTTTACTTTGCCCTTTAATTTATTTATTACACTTTGAGTTTCTCATGCGAGACACCATGTGATGTTTAAGCTCGTGTCTCTGACTTATTTCACCTAACATGGTCTCAGGGGCACCTGTTTTCCTACAAATGACTCAGATTTATGTCTCCTTATGGTAGAGTAGTGTTCCATTGTATACAAATACCACATTTTCTTTATCTAGTCATTTGTTGATACATAGGGCCACCTCCAAGATTTAACTCTTACCTATGATGTATTTAAGGTGTTACTGTATTTTTGAGCAAACTTTGTATTTTGTAAAGCATGTCCTGTTCCTATCCAATACTCCTGTGTACTCCCCATGAGTTCCCCTGTACTTCACTCCTTACCTCTGTCAAAACAGAAATTGACACTCACACGCACTAGGAACTAAATTCCAGGCTTCGCTTTGACTCCTCCAGTTTTGCCACTAAACCCGACTCATCCCATTCTGACACATCAGCACAAGTTGTCCTGTCCCCGTGGACTCCTTCCCCTCCCTGGGTCTGTGGCAGTTTCTCAGGCTTGCCTTGCCCCTCGGTGACCGTGATGGCTGTGACGAGCCGGTAGAGCATCTGTCAGTTGACTTTGCTGAGTTTCCCTCGTGATTCACCTGGGCTCTGGGGCTCTGACAGGCAGACCTTGGAGTGAAGTGGTCCTCTCACTGTGTACCTCAGGGTGACATCCGTGTGTGGCATCTCCACAGGAGATGATAGCTTTTATCACACAGTTAAGGTCATATTTGCCAACCCGACTTCTCTGCTGTCCTTATGTCTGTTCCAGCCTCAGTTAAGCTCCACCCCCTGGAGGGGACGGTATCTGCATGAAGTAAATTGTTTGGAAAGTTTATGCAAGGAAACTTTGTCTTTTCTCTCTGATTCATTTATTTATTCAGTGTTTTATTTATATCAGTAGGGATTCAAACATACTTAGTTCAGAATTGGGCTGTAATCCATTAAGCCCATTAAGTTGCTCCTCTCGTTGCTCAAATGTTCCAACATTTTGGCCACAGGATTGAACTGGCCCCACACTTCCTTTCCTTGCAGCTCCCTTGATTGCTTTCCCTCACGAGTACGGTTGTGTGTGTGTGTTCATGTGGACACACTAGAGACCGTGCCCAGGGCCTCGTACACACTAAGGATGCATTCTACCCTGAAGCCGAAGCCACAGCCTGAGCCCTGTGTTACGCAGCAAAAGTTAAGTTCTTTTGCAGAAACAAACACTGCCAAACCTACTTCGCCTGAGATAGCAATCGCTCATTTCTCCATGTGCTACAAGTGCATTGTGAGATGGTTGGCCGTGCAATCTGTGTGCCTCTTTTGCACTTGGCCACCCAGCGTTCACTGAGCAGCCCCCTTTAGGGTGCTGTGCCCCATGCAGGGCGAGGAGAGCTTAGCAGATGGGTCATAAAGCTCTGCATGTCTCTCCCTGGCCTCTCTCAGTCCACATTTAGCAGAGTCTGACAGCACTACACACCTGCAAGATAGAGCTGGCAACCCTGGCCCCAGCCCTGACACTTCTACACTGCCTTTTCTTCAGGTTTTCTTTTTCCACGCAAAACTATAGCGATTCGGTCATGGTGGTGGTTACTCCGTTGTTTCCTAACCTTCACAAACACCTCAGGGCAGCCTGCGGGCGGTCCCATGCTACCGAGTCTGTGACAGAAGGCTGCAGAGCGAGGTGGTACAGACAGCAGGCCTGTCTGCTTGGAGAGGAAAAGGGAAGTGACAATCCAGCCTTCGGCCCCCTATCCATGTCACCCACACACAGGGGTGCCCAGGGGAGGCAGGGAGGAGTGACAGCCCTGGACCAGAGCACAACCTGCGGCAGCTTCATCACACTTTGTCAGGGGGAAGGGCTCCTCATGGTCCATGTGTAGATGACTCCATTTTGTGCTGCTTTCAAAGGGACGAAGATGTTGTCCACTGCGTATTTGTGCATTTATTTTGCCGTCTCCTTGGGGTGAATTGCTGGAGGTGAAGCAGTTGCCTTAGAGGCTGCTAGTGTGAGGCCGTGTGTGCTGAAGTGTCAGCCCGCTCACACGCTGTAGATGAGCCTGACCTCCCTCCTGCTGCGCTGAGGCCCAGCACTGACGCTCACAGTGCTTGGCTGGAGGGACCAGAACTTGCAGCCCTGATCTCAGCATCAACTTTCTGGGTGGGGTCTGCACAGCTGACCTCAGCCATGAGCCTCTCTCATTTTCAGGAGGCCACTCGACTGCGATTACAGGACTAATGATGCTTTAAACAAACACGCGTAATGACTGTCATCAGTGGACAGCGGGTGCTTCCTGGGAACAGCTTGGACGGGAACTTCGCTAGCAGTTAGCCAGCCCCAGGGGGTCCCCCGGTCGAGGTGGGCACTGGAAAGCTGCAGCCAGCACGTTCAAAATGGACCCTCCAGGTGGGGTGAGCGTCCTTTTTCCTCCCAGGATCAGACCCATGTCCCGAAGGCAAAACCTTCTTCCCACAGAGGCGCCAGGACAGCCGACACTATGCACCCCACTGCTCCCCTCCCATCTCCAAACAGCCTGGAGAGGCCTCTGTTCTATTTCAAAGGCTCCCAAAGTCTTTAGTGCACTGGCAGTTGCTAAGCAAAAGCTATTTAGTTCCAATAAGTGATGCAGAACTCTGCTCTGAATCTGTCCCTGATCAATGTTTCGTGTTCACTGCTGTCCAGGCAGATGGGCCTCTGTCCTTGAGCTGACCCAGATCTCCTTCCTCCTGTGTCCGTGCCTGACTGGGACAACTTCCCAGGGCAGGAGTGACTCAGAGGATGGGCACTTTGCTCCGCCTTGCAGAAATGCACAGTGGAGGAGCTGGCGTGGGGCAGGAGTCGGGCCACCGCTTCCTGTGCCAGCGGGGTCCCCATTCTCCTGGTCCTCGGCATTCTCTTTAGTAAAATGGAAGCCATTGTTATATGGATGATACAAGCTGTGGTCACAGAGTGGATGTTCACGTTTTAAAACATTATTACAGGAAACGACACATTGCCGTGGAGCCTCATCCAGCTGCTCCCCCAGCCTCACACACACTCACCCGGTCCTGCTTGTACTTTACAGGGCAGTTCTGGAAATCCTCTCTCCTGAATGTCTTTCGGTGTGCTGTCATGGTTGTCTCAGTGTCCTGAGTGAGGACACACTATATCGTGTTTTCGTTTGAAACTGCTGTGAATGTTTTGAGTTGATTTAAGACATGGCGGCAGCTGGGATAGGGCAACTAAAGACATGACAGAGGACTTCCAGAATTGCTTTGGAAAGTGACAAGAGTAATGGGGTAAGCATGTCTGAAGCAAGGGGGAGGATTTTGAGGATGGTTCATGACACCGTGTGGTGAGATATTTTTATTTACACATGCCGAATTTTTGAGCAGCCCCTGTACACATGTAAACATCGCATGGAACATATTCATGTTACGTGTGACCTGCATGTGGAAGCCCTCTTGTGTGGACAGTGCTGTGTGTGCTGGGAGCGAGCCGGGCGTGATGCTGAGAGAAGAGGCTGGGGGTCATCTAGCATCTGACTCTTCATCAGTGTAGAGGACCCCGGAGTGCACTTGGGAGTGCCCACTCCGTTCCCCCCAACACTCGTGTGTGTCCAGAGCGTCTGCTTAGCTCCCAGGGGAGGCAGAGCCCCCTGCTGCCCAGGTGCCACCACATGCACACCTCCATCTGCACCAAGCCCACCCTTCCGTCCAGCCTGGCGTGGGGCCTCCCTCCCCCACCGCTGGCGTCAGCCTTCTGGGGGGGCTCTGGTCCTGGAGGTCCGGGCCCATCAGTGTCCTTCCCCTTTCCTTTGCTTGTTTACCTCCCCCTTCCCACTGGCAGCTTCCATTGTGCCCACTGATGCCCAGGTGGCCCTGGGCTTCCACATCGGGTTCATTCCAGGGCTTCCATTGTTGCCAGAAGCCATCAGATCCTCGAGATGATTCTCCCAAGAGTCACCTGCGGCCACTTCTCATGGACAAATGGAAGGATCTTTCCTGGCCACATCTTGCGGGACTTCTCCGTTATACTCCCTGCTCCGATGCCACCCTTGTTGTCTGTGGCATTTCTCTCTGATTGTCCCTACACCTGTCTGTCCCTTCTCCTCAGGCCCAAACTTCACTGTGGTCCTTTAGGCATGCGACCCAGCCCCATCCACTTCCTCTGCCTATGAGGGCTCTTATCACCGCAGGGCTTACCCCTCCCTGATGGGCAAGGGAGGACCCATTTCTCCAGATCTTGGCCTGTATCCCAGGCTTTCTCCCAGGGGCAGCCAGCTGACTTTTTATCATACAAATGTGCTCTTTCTCTTGCTTCTGTGATCCCCCATTATTTTCCGCAGGTTATCTATTTAATTCATTCAGCAAAGCCAAGCCTAGTCATTCTAGGTCTCCCACACAGTTCAGACTCCTCCCCACCTCACTTTCCATTGACCCTGGGATTCGGGTCTCTCATCACTCATTCATCATCTGACTCCCCTTGTGTTGCCATGACAACGTTGAAGGGGCTTCCAGTTACCAGTCTGGCCATCAAGAGATCCACCTTCCAAATCACGGTCATGGTGATTATTAGAAGTAGTAAATCAAAGCGTGCTAAAAACCAAAAAAATAGAATCAAATCAGCCTTGTATCTGAAACAAGCCATTCAAGCAGCATCTCGCCAGGGAAGGTTCTCAGGTCCAGCTCAGGCTGAGGCTCCCTGCTCTGTGTCCCCTGTCACGCATGCGTCACCTGTGGCGCAGGTTGGGCTTGTTGGTACACAACACTGTTCCCTCTCTGAAATGCTGCAGAGCCAGATGGGGGTTCATCTCGGTGCTCCAGGGCTTGGAAAACAGTAGTCACTCAATGCACGTTTGCTGAATTTAACCAGAGAGTAGATCTGAAGCGAGACTTGGGCCCTCTGAGTGGGGTGTGAACAGCCCGGCGCAGCTGCTATTGCACATGGGGGTGCGATACGGGCTGCGGGAAGTCTGAAGGTGACCCGACAGCCGAGCTCCGGCATTTCCACACGTCTGCAATTTGGAGAGATCACTGAGGTCCTTTTTCCCTTGTGACTGATCTTACCTCCGTGACTCCAGTGCTTCCCCCCAGTATGAATTATCTTCAGTGACCTTTTGCAGCCTGGAGAGTGTTTTCATTGTACTCCTGGGACCCAACTTGGTAACATCTCTGCAGGGCACACTGGGTCGGTACTGGTTAGTAACTGCCTCAGACGGTGAGCTAAATTAGGAGGTGTTAAGTGATTTGCCCCCGTGAGCTGCTGCCACGGGCTGGGAGCCATGGCATGGGCCTCCTTGGTTGAAGGGGGCTTCTCTGCTCCGTCGGGAGCTCCTTGCTCCTGCCGCCCACCCCAGGACCTCCCAGCAAAGCCCTCCTTCTTTGGCAAGACCGCAGTCGCCTTGCCGAGTAGGGCAGCTGCTCTATCCCAAAGAGTTCTCCGCTTCCTGTCTCCAAAGCACCAAGTCTGGGCTTCTGCCTTCCGTGCTGAATTAGTCAAATTCTTCAGCGTTTTATGTCACTTGTGATGGTCATCATAGTTGCTTTACTTATAAATGTGTGCGAACAGTGTAACGGCCATATTGCAGGAAACTTTGTAAAGAAGGAAAAGAGAGGGAGAGAGAAAGAAATCACTATATTCCCATTACTCCAAAACAGAAACTGGATTTAAAAAGTTACATTGTTTCAGTATTCTTTAGTCTTTGCCAATAAACACTTTTAAAAAATTTTATCAAGGATGTAATATACAAATCGCGAATGTACAGAATAAGAATTTTAGCAAAGCGACTATGTGACTGGTACCCAGACCAAAAGCACAAGTTAGGGACACCCCAAGAACACCCCTAGCCCTTGTCCTATTCTAGGACTAAACCCTCATCCCTAAAAGTAGCTCTTCCCTGGCATCTGACACCACACTTCCGGTTCTGGTGTTATCACACTTTGAATTTTGTATACATGGAGTCCCAGCAGGGATTCTCCTGTCTCACTTATTTCTCTCCAAATTACATTGATAAGATTTATTAGCACCATTGTGGAAAGTAGCAATGTATTCTTTTTGACAGCGACAAAGCAACCGTTGTTAAACTTTTTGGTCTCAGAACCTCCTTACCTCTGAAAGGTGATTGAGTATTCAAAGGTCCTCTGCATGTCTGGATTGTATCTATTGATATTTACCATAATAGAAGTTAAAACAACTTTAAAAGTAATGTATTTGTTAATTTATATAAAATAACAGCAATAAACCCACTATATATAATATGATGTTTTAAAGAAATAACAATGTTTTCAAACCCCCAAAAAGAGTGAATATTTTTTAGAGTTCCATCTTGATGTGTTTATTTTGCTTATGAGTGCATCTCTTTGTCTGGTTTTTTGGTAGACAACGTCATAGGTATTATATTATATCTATATGTGTGTACGTAACTCAGCAGTGCCTGCTGGTTTATCCGGAAATACAAATATTACCTCCTCCATTTAAAATGGAATCATTTTAAGTATTTTCCTCTACATTCATCAGTGTTATAATTTTGACTTCAACCATCACCAAATAATATAGAAGTTTCAATAAAAGTAAAAGTCTTGTATCTACCCATACATTGCTCACCGTAGTCTTTATTTCTTCCTGATTTTTGAAGATTCCTTCTTTCAGCATTTATTTTTCTGTTTAGACAGCTTCCCCTTGCTATTCTTACCAGGTAGCCTTGTGGTCACAATTTCTTTTAATTTTCCTTTGCTCAAAATGGCCCTGATTTCTCTTTAATTTAAAAGGGTATTTCCGCTGGATATAGGATTCCAAGCTGACAGTTCTTTATTTTAGCTCATGAAAATTGTTCCACTTCCCTCTGGCTCTGTGATTTCTGATGAAAAAAATTATACTGTCCTTGGAGCCTCTTTCCGTTTGTGGGTAAGATGCTATTTCTCTTTTGCTGCATTCAAGGTTTTTGCTGGTATTTAGTACTCAGGAGACTGACTCCAGCGCATCTTGATATGGATTTCTGTGGCTTTATCTTTTTTGGGGACTTTGCTGATGTTTTGAGCATGTAAATTTAGGTATTTATTTTTTTAATTCAGGGAATCTTTCTAGCCTTCCCTTTGTTCCAGTATTCTCTGAGCACCACCTTTCCATCCTTCACGGGATTCTGACCACACGACAGCAGGTCTGGCCCCCCAGGTCCAGACCTCTTCCTCCCCACACTTCTCTCTCTCACCTCGGGTGGCTCGTGGCTGTCACTCGGGCTTCTAGTCCCCTGGTCTTTCCCTTGTCCCTTCCATTCTGCTCTTGGGTCCATCCCTGGGAGTTTTCCATTTAGTTGTTATACTTTTAAATTCCAAAATGTGCATCTGATTTTGCTTTGTAAAGTATATTTCTCTGATGAAGCTGTATTTACAGACTGATGGGCCTTGAGTTTGTCATTGTTTCACATCTGTTGTTAATTAGTAGTTGTCAAAGCCTTCTTTATAATAACAACTTGAAAATCTTTGTCAAATAGTTCTGATACTTCAGTCCTCCCACGGCATGGGGCCATTGCCTTCTTTCACTCCTGTTAAGATTTCCCCGGTTCTTGGTATGAATCTATGTTACCAGCCTCTGGATTTTATTATTTTCAGTTCCATTGCATTTGTTTACTCAGCAACTTTATTTAGACATAATTTGCTGAAAGTAAATAACCGAGTGGTTGATAGTACATCTACAGATCTGTATGACCATCACCATAGTCCATTTAATAATATTTTCATGACCTCAAAAGAGATTTCATTACCCTCTGGCCTCCGTTACAAGCAACCGCAAAGTTAGTTTCTTTCTCTAGGGTCACTTTAAGTTAAAGACTTGCTTCTTTAACTTAGGGTTATGTTTTTAAAGGCCCAACCATGTTGTAAATACGTCATTCTTTTGTAGGACAAGATACCATTTCATCTACATGTAGATCACATTTTGTTTATCACCAGTTGATGGACATCGTCTCTGGGTTATTTCCAACTTCTCACATAGATACGATGTCGGCCATAGGTTTTGTGTAGATGTTCTTTATGAAGTTGATTAGCTCAAATTTGCTTATTTTGTTCTTCAGATACTCTATATCTCTGTCTTTCTCATGCATTTCTATTGTTAATTCCTGAAGGATGATTTATGATCTTTTTCTATAATTGTAAGTTTGTTAACTTTTCTTTTTAATTCTGTTGTTTTACATATAATGCATTTAAAAAGTATTAGATGGCTCCATTTTCAGGTTTTTCTACCCCTTGGTGTGATAAAACATCCTTTTTTCCGTCTACTAACACCTCTTTCCCTGACATCTACCTCATGTGATGTTTTACAGCCTTGGAAGAGCTCTGTCAGCTGGGTTTGTACCGTTTTATCTTTTTCCACTCAGCTTCATTGGCCTTGGTAATGGGCAGTGTCTTTGGAAGCAGCGTTTACGGACCTCAGCTTTACTCCCTATTGAACTTGACTTTGTTTACGTTTTATTTGGAGCACTTAGTCCATTTGTGTTTAATGTAGTTCATAGTATTCTTAGTAAGTTTCACCGATTTTAATGCTTGCTTTCTGTTTGCAGAACCTTGTTAAAATTCTTTTTACCCTCTTTCAACATATTATCACCTGTTTTTCATTATTTTCCTTTACTTTGTATTAACTGAAAGTTGCACATTCTCTTATTAAATTGTGATTTTTAGAATTCTAGAGCGGTGATACCAAACCTTTCAACCCCAGGGAATGGTTCTATGGAAGACCTTTTTTTTCACAGATTGGAGAGGGGGTTACATTACATTTACTGTTCACTTTATTTCTATTATTGTTATTACTACATTGTAATATATGGTGAAATAATTATAAAACTCATCCTAATACAGCCTCATGGGAGCCCTGAACTTGTTTTCCTGAAACTAGAGAGTCCCACTTGGGACACAGTGGGAGGGAGTGACATCTGTGTGACAGCCATAACATTTTGAGTTACCGTCACTGCAGAAAATTCTGCTTCATAAAGCAAGATGGGAAATGGAAGCAGGCTCTTCAGGGCCTGTGTGGCAATGTCACCATAATCTTGCAGGACACGTGGAGGACTGAAGTGGTCTCAAGCACACTTTTAGAACTGCTGTCCTTTGCAGTCTCCAGCAGTTGATCCTCTTCGAGCTCAGATAAAGTCAGTTCACCCAGCTTATTCACCAGTGGGTGGCAGCTCCATTCCTTCCCAGCTCAGGGCCAAGTCTGCTCACGTGGAAGTTGCGGGTCTGCTCACATTTGCGGGTGTGCACGTCTAAGCATGAGCATGTCCCTCAAGGGTGAAATCTCTCCCTGTGGGAGTTGCTGCCCACAAGCGTGTATGTGTTAGCACACAGGAGTGTACTTGCACGGGCAAATTCTGTCTGTGTGAAGTTACCCATATACAAGCTGCGCACATTTTAGCACTTGAGCAGGCCCGTGTAAGCAAAATCTTCCTGTGGGAGCTACCGGCGCATGAGCATGTGTATGCATGAGCACAACAGGGAACTCACGGATGAAACCTGTTCGTGTGACTATGACTCACTTGACCAAGTCTGTGGCCGCATGTTCTGGTGGCAGGTTGGGGAATAGCTGACCTACACACACCAGGAATACTGAGCTGTGCTTCTCCCCTCCCCTTCCAGGATTTCGTGTCTTGTATTGAGAACTGCAGGCGCCGGGGCCAGGAGCTGTACGCCTCGCTGTACCGGGAACATGTGCAGGTGAGCATGCAGCCTGTTTCCCCAAAGTTGGCCCAGATCTGCCTTGAACCTCAGAGAAAAGGATCCTGTGAGCCTCTGGTTTGAGTGCAGGACTGCAGACGGCAGCAAGGGTCACCAGTGGCTCAGTTCTTCCTGCCTGGCCCTTGCAGGGGTCTGAGGCCCTGACGACAATCCAGTATATGGTAGTCACTCATCCTCTCAGCAAACGGGCCCTGAGGGTCGCTGTGGGGAGCTGCCACAGAGGTGTCAAGGTGCCGGCCTGGTCTCACTCCTGCATGACTCCTCCTAAAGGCGAGGTCTTTGTGATGACAGCAGTTGTGACTCGTGGTGGGCACTGGGCCAGGGGAGCAGGGGTTCAAGCGGAGATTACAGTGGGAGACCCCGTCAAGGAAGTGACTGTGCGAGCCGAGACCTAGAAGAGGGGATGCTGCCCCAGTATGTGAGGAAGAGTTTGGGGGCAGGGAGAGATGTGTGAAGGTCCAGAGGCAGGAAGGACCTAGAGGCCATCGGTCAGCAGGAGGAAGTGGCTGAGAAGGCCGACAGGGTGACGGGAAAGCTGGGTGTAAAGCAGACCAGGCCGATCCCAGTAGGGTGTTGCGTTCTTATTCCCAGAGTAGGGGTGGAGGGAATCCAGGTGTTTCAAGCCCTGTCTAGCATGACTTCTACCCAGACAAGGTAAAGAGCTGCCAGGCTGGGCATGGGCCTGGGGTCTGAACCTCAAGATTTTCATTTTCAAGACAGGAAAATATTTCCCATCAGTGACAATTAAAGAGCAATTAAGACAGAGGTGGCATCTGGGAGGCTGAGGCAGGAAGATCACAAGTTTGAGCCCAGGTTGGCTGACTTAGCCACACCCTGTCTCTAAATAAAAAAAAATTAAAAAGGCTTGGAAATGCAGCTTGGGAGAAAGCTCTGGGTTCATTCCTGGTAGTGCAAGAACAAAAAGAGTGGGTGGGAAGCACTGGGCTGTAGTGTGTCAGGGACAGATACCCTGTGTGCAGTTCTGCCATGGCTAAGGAATTAGATTTTCATCGTCATAAGTGGTTTTGGTTTTGGTTTTAGTGGGCATTTGTTTGTTTTTCTTTTTTTTTATTTTTGGTACTAGGGATTGAATCCAGGGCCTTGCACTGAGCTGCATTGTAAGCCCTTTTTGATTTTGATAAATTGCTAAGGTGCCCAGGCTGGGCTCGAACTTGCCATCCTCCTGTCTCAGCTTCCTGGAGTTGTGGGATCACAGGCAGACATCGCCAGGTCTGGCTCGTTGGTGTTATTTTTGTTAACAAACATTTAAAGAGTGATTTCTCATCATGGAACACACCCCGTACAGAGGCAAAGCCTTCTGGATTATGTGTGACACTGGGCAGTTTCTCTGCTCGGAGACTGTCTGGGTAGCAGACACAGCTCTTATGATGCTGCAGCTCTGCCTGGGGGTGTTTAGCCCTAAGGAAGGGACCAAGGGTGCAGAGGTTCCCACAATGGGCCAGTACCCGAGGTTCAGCCTTAAGAGGCATGGTGGGCCCAGTGGCATGGGGGTCAGTAAGGGGAGACCTGGATCCGGTAGGTGGGAGCCAAAGGAGGTGGGGACTGGCTAGAGTGGTGACCTCATCTAGGTCCCCCCGTAGAAGTTGGCTCAGGGTCCCCGGATGTACCCCAGGCACCCCAGGACAGCCAGGGGAGCAGCATAATGTCTCGGCTGTCATGGGTGATGGGGGGCAGAGGGGCGGGAGGATGGCTGCACACCGGGTCTCCGCCGTGAGCTCTGGGCTGGGTCCGCTGTGGACGCCTCCCTGTCAGCACTGCTGAGCACAGTCCGGAAGTCACTGCCCTGTGTGGACTCACTGGCTGTGTCCAGGATGAGCCATGAGGCTACCGATTCGGTGGCCACTGAGGGGAAGACAGGGTGAGCGGGTTAAGACCGCGCCCATCCTTTGAGGCTGCTTTCCAGGCTGGAGAGGTTTGTAACCGGCCGACCAGCCTCAGGGCAGTTGAGCTCAGCCACCTTGGTTGGGAGAGCGGGGCAGTGCATGCTTGGTGACACTGCGGGCTCTGGTGTCCTCTCTGGAACCTCAGCAGAGGCTCCTGGTCCGGAAGGGGTGGACCCACTTCCTGTAAGAGTCACCCAAACCTATAGGACCTGATGGAATCTGAGGAATTGCTTAAGAAATTTGGGCAGTTTTTACCATTGTTTAGGTATTTTTGAGAAAAATCAGCATTTTGAAGCTAATCCATGAGGATACTGTCCAAGTGTTTAAATATTTAAAGCATCATTTTGATGTTTAAAGGAACACAGATGTAATTGCTGTCTGCTGAGGATAATGGGGTCTGGAGCAGTCACCCCACTTTTAAGGGGCAGCCACTTTCCCAATAGGGCCCCGTGCGGCTTGCAGAAAGCTCAGCGCCCAATCTGGACGACGCCCGTTGGCCCACCTGCAGCCCCATGCGGTGGCTGGGCTCAACCAGGCTGCGAGTGCTCAGCCTGAGGCCAGGGCAGGGGTCACCCAGCCCAGTGCAGTGGCTGGGGCGGGGAAGCACCAAGTTCCCGAGGGAAGGCCTAGGTTCCCGGGCGAGCAGCTGGTCAGCCAACATCCACAGCTGCCCCCTTGGGAGTGTCAGGTGTGGCTCTTGGTGGCTTGTAGTTGGAGCTGAGAGTGGACCTTGCCCTGTGCTGACCCTGAGTACTGCAGAACACCCTGCTGTTCAGGGACCCAGAATGTTTGCACCTTGGTCATCTGCCAGCCTCTATCCTGGAGCCACATACAATTGCTTTTGTGACATAAAAAGTCACTCTTCTCAGGAATCTCCCTGGGGACAGGTGTCTGGCTGTCTGCAGCTGTGTGTGACAGCACGCATGCCCTCGATGCAGCCTGAGGTTGTGCAGGAGGGGCCCGGGGTGGAGCGGCTGCTCAGAGCTAAAGGACAGCTGTTCAACTCGGGCTGCAGACCTAGGACTTGGGGTCGCTCCTCCCTCATCACAGAGCTGTTACTGAAAGCCCAGCAGTGACCTCCTGGGGACAGAACTCTTTCCCCCACAGGAGTGTTCCTTTCACAGGATCAAAAGCCGGTGACGAGCTATCCAGGGTTGTTATTTTTCTGGGGTTCCTCGTCAGTTGCTTGGAGTCCTGTATAATGTGCTGTGACAGTTTTGGATATGTATTTAGGAAGTGCAGAGCAACAAAATCACTTTGATTTGAGGCAGGGTTAGCTTTATTCTCAGTCCTAACCCTGTGTGAGCTGGCGATGGCTCCATACCAAACTCACGCGAGAACCGTCTCAATCTTTCCCTGAGCCACGGCTCGGCGACAGTGGTGACAGTGGGAACCATGTGACATGGATGAGAAGCTCAGGTTCTTCAGATTCAGCCGTGGCTGAGCAGCAGGAGCAGAGTGACCAGTGTCACTAGATGCCAAAGCCACATACGGGTCACTGTCCCTCCCCCCAAGATTTGCTTCCAGCAAGTTCTGAGAATGATTTCCCCATTTGAAATGGCTCAGATTTTATAGAGCTCAGATATAAAATTCTGCCAGACATTGAGGAAAAAGCTGCAGAAATCCTGCATCAATAAAATAAAAGCAGGCCCCCTCTACGGACTGCAGCTCACGGGCTCCAGGGAAGACTTTGGAGCCCAGAGACCAGGTTTCAGTCTTAACTCGGCCACCTGCAGGACTCTTCAGAAGTCACTGCTCCTGTCCAGGTCTGCTATCTCTATGGGGACAATAGACATTTTTTGCTCATGGTGTCAACTGGATCGAGAGAATCAGTCCAAGCAGGTGCATGGCTCAGCCGAATGTGGGGTCACAGGTTTGCTTCTATTTGTGTTCAGGTTTTGAGACCTACACTTTTGTTTGTTTGGTTTTTTGGTACTGGGAATCAAACTCACAACCTTGTGCTTGCCAGGCAGGCACTGTGCCGTTGAGCTGTATATCCCCGGCCCGAGACCTGCGTTTCTTATCCTTAGTACTTTCAGGCTGCTACTTCCTGAAAAGTTAAAATTTAGGCAAATACTATCAAATATTTGAATAGTTTTTTTTTTTTTGAATAAAGTTCACCCCGTGTCTGAACTGGCCCTGTGGGGTTTCCTTGCTGGGGACAGTGTGGAGCCTCAATGCATCCAACAGAAGCAACTTGGTCTGTCATATATTTGTACAAAGGTTCAGGTTATACTCGGCAGAAGATGCAACTCTAAGACCACACACGTGAGGGCTTCCCGGCCCTCATGGCTGTCAGATGGGAGCATTTTCACTAAGACAAAAAGAATTAATTTCTGTGAACATTCTTGAATCTTGGGACCTCCAAGAGCCATGCTGTGTCAGGGTTTGAAAAGCCCTCAGACGTCAGCTACGGCCCATAGTTGGGGACACTGTGATCTTCAGGTGAGAATAAAGTCCTTGCTTCAGCATCTGCTGGGCTACCAGCTGCTGTTGTCTCTGGTCAGGTGATGGGAAGAGTAATGGGCACCCCTGGGAAGGGCAGGGGACTGGTGAGAGTGGGTGCTCAGTGCAGAGTGGCCTTCCGATCTCCTCTAAGTTTAGGGAGCTGTGGGACCTGCTGCCGCTGCTCTGCACCAGGAACCTGGTGCCTCCGAGGGACAGTTTTCTTCTCCCTTACGTGGGATTGCACCACACAGACCTTCTCCTGGCCTGGAGGGCTGTCTTTCTTTGCCGGTTATGGGGTCCTGGTCTCCACATCCTGGAAGGAGCAGGGCCTGCCCCTGAGGAGCCCATGCTGAGGGTGAATGGCTGTTTCTGCTTTGCAGAGGCGGCAATGTGGTAACATCAAGGCAGCCAAGGCCTGGGCCTGGATCCGGGAACAGCTCTTTGGGGAGCTGGGTTTGTGGGGCCCGGCAGCTGAAGAAGCCGTGCCCTCCCCACGCTGGGAACTGGACTGGAGAGAAGGCCCCACACGCATGAGGAAGCGCATCTGGCGCTTGGCTCCGTGGGACGTAGCGAGCCCAGGAGGGTGCAAGGTAAGTGTAGGTGCGCAGGGCCTTGGGGTGACTGTTCCAGGCAGGACAGGCCTTGGGGTGACTGTTCCAGGAAGCTCTGCAGTCTTCGCACCCTGCACTTCCATCAGGTGAGAGAGAGAACAAAGGCAGGTGCAGTGCAGAGCCCATGGCTTACTCTGGTGTCCTTTAGGCCAGGTCTGGGAGGTGCTAAGGCTCTGGGTACCTGGGGCAGCGCCGGAACTGGAGTCTAAATGGGTGGACAAGTGCAAGGACAGATGGGCGAGGCCTTCATATGGTGCCCCTGATACCAAGCCACACGGCTGTCCCCTGCAGCCTAGGGGGCCGCCTGCATGTGCAAATCCCTTATGAAGTTTTGCAGTCAGCCTGGCTGTCGTGGGGACTTCACCGCAATGAAGCTGCACTTGGCCAGCAGAGGTGGCCTTACCTTCCTCTTAAGGAATGGGGAGCCAGTGGGACCCAGTCGGTAGTGGACATAGCAGGGTCTGTTAATAGCTCACGGTGTTGAACAATCCGGCTTTAAACTATTGAGCAAGGCAGCCTTCCAGACACGGGGTGCTTCCTTTTGCACCCACTCCCAGGTTCAGAGTCAGCCCTATTCTCTCATCTGTAACCCCAGCATCTCCCAGCACTGCTGACCTTGTTAGGGAGAATGAGAAAGTATTAGTAAGCTGCTGTCGGCAGGCGTTCGGAGGTTTGTAGTAAATCTCCCTCCATACCCTGCTTAGGGATTGGGGACAGGGAAAGAAAGTAACGGGCCCTGTGCTGGGACTGTGCCCTCCAAAGCTGGATCTCTGGTCTCTCAGGCCATGCAGTCCCAGGTCCCCTGTGCCCCGCCATCCAGCGTGCTCTCCAGCCTGCCTTGGCACTGTCTTCAGTAATTACCGTAATTCTGCTTAATGGAAGATTGTGGGTTTTTTCCCTTTGACTCAGGAGCATTAATCCTTGTATTTTACTGTGCTCTTTTGGCAGTTAGTGTTTCCCTCTTCTTGGGTCTGAGTCTTGAGTAATTTAAAGGGTTTGTATGTTTACAAGTCTGTGGGAAAGGGTAGGGATTTTATTTCTCTTTTTTCTGGTCTTATTTCAGGAGAGCCAAGACCAACAGGGTGATCTTTCAAAGAACAATGCTGAAAAGCAAGGTATTGGGCTTATTAGTTTAACTGTTTTTGCCTTTAACAATTTATTGGATTTATTTTCTATCATATTAAAGGTATTAAATTAACATTTTGGGAGAAGAAGCAGTTGTAAAGACAGGATGAGCAGCACCAAGACTTTGCTAACTGTTTCCAGTTAAAAAGGGGCCTGCCCGCCCCGGGCGCCGACACGTGGTTCACACGGGGAAGTGTGTTTTGTTTTTGTTTTCCTTTTTGGCTTTTTGAGACAGGGCCTTGCTCTGCAGTTCAGGCCGGCCTTGAGCTCACTTTGTGGCCCAAGCTGATCCCGAACTTGCATCATTTCTCCTGCTTCAGCTTCCTGAGTGATGGGGTTACAGGTATGAGCCATCATACTTGGTCCAGCACAGGGATTTAGGAGTGAGTTTGGAATATACACATTTTTATGGAGAAACTGTCCAGCCACTTTGCTATATCAGGGAAAAATAAGTGTCCCCAAATGACGCAAATATGCATTTAGTAGGTGACAAAAACACATAGAAGATGACATCCCATAGGATGAAAAGAGAGCACAGATAATTAATTTGTTTTAGCCTGGACTTCTTGAGGAGGAAAATGACAGATAAAACAGTCAGCTGTTATTTCCTGCCCTTGCAGAAAATGCTAGGAGTCGTTTTTGGTGTTAATGCTTCCTCTTTGCTTCTGCGATTCTCATGGAGGAATCACTTGTGTTGATTTGCTGAAAATGCAATTTATTTTCAGAGGTCATATTGTGATGAATGTGTCCAAATACACACACACACACACACACACGCACACCCACACACATGCACAATTTCAAATTTCCTGTTTTCACCAAAGACTCTGCCTTTGGTGTGAAAGCTCCCAGCCCCTGGGTCTGTGAGTTCCATCGCAGCCCAGCTGTGATCAGCATCCTCTTCTCTGCCCAGTGACACCTCCTTGGGCTGCTGGAGGTTGGCTACTTGGCTGTCTGACCTGTCGTGGTCACAAGTGCCACAGGTGACAGCTGTGGACGCAGAGCCCCGCTGAGAGGTCTCAGTGGGGGCCTGGAGAGTCACGCCTATGCTCTGTGGTCTGGGCTGTGGGCAGCTCCCTTCTCCGGGCCCTGACATGGAAGCAGAAACCCCAAGCCTCCCTGGTGTTTTCTGCCCAGATCACAAGTGGCGAGCTCAGCAGGAGAGGGGAGACTGTAGTGATCCCGGGTGCCCCAGGCAGAGCCTGTGAGGGCCGTCACCCAAGCAGCAGACGCGCTCCATGCAGATGTGTGTTTCCTGGGGTAGGTGATTAGTGAGCTGAGCATCTAGCCACAAAGACAGGGGCCAGGGCTTCACAGTCATGAGGGGCCAGGGCTTCACACCTGTGCCTGGTCCAAGTGCTGGGTACTCAGGACACCTGGGAAGAGAAGGGTGGAGTCCGGCATGTAATCCAGGTAGTTATGCACTTGCTCTGGATCCAGTTGTCCAGCCTTTGGGAAATAAATCTAGAGACACACTGGAGTGTTTGTACCTCAGTCCACTGAGGCACTAGAGGCACAGAAACCACCCCCATCTCTAAAAAGCAGGAGACGAGTTAGCTGGTTATAATAGAATATAGCACCAGCATCTAAATGCAGGAAGTTTGAAATGGGCCGGCATGGTGCTCACACTGTAATATTGAATGTAAAACATTAGCAAAGAAAGACAATCGTGCAAACATGATCTTATTCTTATCATGATACAAATCCCAAGTACGTGTGCCTGCGTGTACAGATAAACACAGCAGGGGCCCTGGGAGTAGCCAGCTGGCCTGTGAGTGCAGAGGCCAGCAGCCTAGTGGCAAAGACGCCGGACTTGGGCTCAGGGGTGATGGGGTCATGTTCTGCCTGTAGTTCTTGGGTGCCATGTGATCTTGTAGCCTCTTCCAGATTTCCCTTTTGTGCTAAGAGGATGAAGTAGCTCCCACCTCCTTAGCAGGACTGAGGGACAGAGGTCACCAGAAGTATTCAGGATAGAGAAAGAGCTTGCTCCCTGCAGTCTGGGTGTGGGTGATGTTTGTTTCATTTCTCACCAGAGCATGGCTTTTTCTGATTTTTTTTTTACATAAGAAGATATTAGATGTTAGACAATATCTTTTTTAATTTTTTTTTTAATTTTAAAGAGAATAAAACAAAAGAGGACAGATGTAAGCAGATCAGAACAGCAGTGTTCAGAGGGGGAACACAGCATGGTTCAGGAGAAGACTTGTGACTTGACTGTTTAATAAGGGGGCGGTCTTTGGAAGGTTGTCCTGGTCTGGGGAGGTGACGTTGACTGTGCCACAGGGCCAGGTGGGCTTCCGTTTTGTGAAGCAGGAGGGGCTCAGTGAGCTGTCTGCAGTCCTTTCGGTGACGCAGAGACACACCACATGCTCTCCCCATGACATGTCCCTGGATGTTGCTGCAGGTGACCTGTCCCCAGAGGATGCTGAGCGTGAGCCCGACATGGTGGCAGTGGACTGCACCCAGCTCACCTTCTTCCCAGCCCTGCATGAGAGTCTGCACTCGGAAGACTTCTTGGAACTGTGTCGGGAGAGACAGGTCATCCTGCAGGAACTCCTGGATGGAGAAAAGGTAACGTGAGCTGCCTGTCACCCCTACAGACTGTCAGGCCGGAGAGACTCATGCATGTGCAGCGGAAGCCTGTGTGGCCTGTGTTAAAACATGACTCAGGCTTACAAACTGCTCCTGGAAAGCTGCCAAAACTTCCTAGCTTTGCCTCTGTCACTGCCAGGAAGCCTGGTTTCACATTAGGGATTCTTGACCGTGTAGTTCAGTCCCAGGCTGCAGCCTGATTCCTGCAGGGCCCTTGCTCCACATGGGGCCAAGCGCCTGTGTGTGGACACTCTGACCTCTGTGTCCAAGCTGTCCCAACCTTGGGTTCCCTCTCTCATGACTTGAAGCTGTATGTAAGCATGCACATGGTGCCGTCCACCCTGAAGGGCACACAGGTCAGGCATGAGCTGGGGCCAGGCCACAGACAGCCAGGGTCCTGGGGCTGGAGCTGGCTGGACAGCTCAGTGCTCCCATCCTCTTAGTGTGGCAGGAGGAGGACTAGGGGCCTCACTGAAATGAGTCACTCAGTCACCAGCCCTGTTGCATGAGACTGAAAATAATCCAGACGATGATATTCAAGTCTTAAAGTAAAACAGACTTGAGTTCAAATCTCAGCTCTGCCAGGTTACCACACAGCAGCCTCCCACCCCAAACCCCAGTGTCCTGCTCTCTGCCATAGAACTCACAGTGGGTTTCTCACCACGAGTTTCAGGGAGATGGCAGTGGCAGGAGACTGATTCAGTACAGGGTGTGTGCAGGGCGCTCACCTCAGACAGGCCCTCTTTCCTTCCTGAAGGCCGAGTGGACTAAGGCCCAGGGACTTCAGGGCCTTATGGGTGCCCCACCCTCTGACCACACTTCCTGTGCTTGCTGTAGCTTTGTGTGTCCTGAGTGCCCACACTACTGAGGGTCAAATCCGGGTACCAGACGTGTACCCTGGGACGGTGGGAGGGGTGCTATTGGGGAGCTTGTGGAGGACAAGCAGCTTAGTTATTTTTCATTGCCGAGTCACAATACCCAACACCCACAGGTTAAAGGAGGAAAAATTTATTTTGCTTCACAGTTTGTAGAAGCTTCAGTCTATAACTGACTGGCTCCAGGGTGGGCTGGCATGGCAGAGGGGCATCACAGAAGAGAAACAGATTATGTCAGGGCAGCAGGAAGTGGAGAGGGATCAAGGGAGGAGGAGGGAGACTGACTCTTCCAGGCCACGCCCTCAGTGACCCACCTCCTCCTACCAGGTTTCAGCTTCCAACATCACATTTAGTTGCAAACTCACCAGGGGACTAATGTACGGATGAATATTACACTCCTGTGATCCAGTCACCTCCACAACTCTCCACCTATAAGTACATGAAGCTTTGGGGGGACATCTAGACACAAACCATAACAGCAAGGAACTGCAGGTGTAGGGAGTGTGTGCACAGAACTGCTGCTCTGAAGATCCTTCTCACATGGTGGAGGATGAGATGGGGGTCAGACTAGAGCCCCAGAAATACCTGATGTGCTAGGGTGAGGTCCATCTCAAACTTTGAGCACCTACCACAAAGTACTGGCTTTGGGGAGAAGGAGGGGAGTTTCTGGGTGGGGCCCTAACTAATGTGAAAAGAAACTGAGGATGACCCTGGATGTAGTGCATGGGATAGAGGAGGGCAGGAGTCAGGACCCAGGTCTCACATGAATCTGTAAATCCTAGGGACAGAGGAAGGAGGTGCCTCTCTACAGATGAGAGTGCTGGGTAGGGTGGGCTGGCTGCTGTGGCCTGGGGGCTGGCAGCTCCCTCTCCCTACGCCTCCCTTATTCCTGGTCCACCACAGGATCCTGGAGCTCTGTGGCCTCATCCCTTTCTATAATGCCCTCCTCTCTGGGCCACCATGGCTGTTTTGCAAGAATAAGAACTTGAGGCTGAAGAAGGAAGCATGTGTATACTGACCTTTAAACCGCTAATGTGTGGAAGGAAATATCCAGAAAGCCTACTGAGGGCAATACGTGCTGTGTGTGGCGGGTATTGGGTGGAGATCCCCATAGGAATCCCCAGCCTGGCCTCATTAACCCGTGCTGAGACCCTGTGTAGAAAGCATCAGTGGCAGCCAGGAGCACCTGTAATTCGGCCATCTCCCTGACACTTACAGGCTGTGCACTTTCCTAGGCTTCCAGGCAAAGGTGCCCAGGGTGAATACAGTGTGCCCCAGTGCCCAGGGCAATGCCTGCTTCTCAGAAGAGCCCACTCCCCTGCCCAGCAGGCCCCTGGGCTTGGCCTCCTTCTGTGCTGCCCAGATGCCCTGCTGAGGCCTCTGGAGCTGAGGCCTGTCCTGGTTCTGAGAAGCAGGCAGCTCTGCTGCTCCTCCATGTGATTATTCTCTCCAGCAGCACGTGGGACGGTCATTACTCAGCTCTGTGCCTTTGCACCATTGATTAATGTTTCCCAGAACCACTGCTGTCCTCTGCAAGCAGCTCCTGAGGGTGGCTGATGGAGTGCAGGTCAACTGTGGGCCTTTGTCAGTCACCGAATGGTTGGGGACAATCCTTGTTATCTTCCACACAGCTTCCAGGTCTATCTAGAGCCAGAACCCCAGTGAGGGCTGCTTTTGCTGCTGTTCTCTATCATTGCATGAAATTTAAATGCATAGGTTTGTGTTTTCCCCATACACACTCAGTGTAGATCGCAAGTGACCTTGGTAGGAATGAGTTGCTCAAGGGGCAACATGTTTGCTCCTGGGTGGCAGAGAGCAGTGCCTCCCACTGGCTTCTCCCAGCTGTGTTCAGACAAGCACTTGTGGAAGGGGAAGAAGGGTGTCCACCTTGCACATTGAAACATCTTGTTGGATGGGCATTGCAGCTGCACGGATGGCCCTGTGCAGTCCCTCTGTGGTTCCCAGGCCATTGCAGAGCTGGCCCTGCAGCTTGCCTGGGCTGGCCTTCCTCATCTCCACACATGCATGAGTGTGTGCACACACATACACATACATGTACACACACAGCTGGTGTGCACTGTAGTCACACAGAGCTGCCCGAAGTCTCCACATGTCCAGCTGGTGCAAGCCTTTATACTTTACAGTGCCCTCCCTGGTCCTGGCATGGGGTCACCTTCTTGGGACTACTTATGCAATGTCACTTCTCATGCCTCGTTCTTACACACCCTGCACCATGGAGTCCTGGCGTTCTTCCTCTTGTGCTGTACACAAGAGCTCCGTGTGGCAGAGACACCTTGAAGGTGGGTTTTCTTCCCTTTGTACCTACCTGTGGGACACAGGTGACATGCAGCACACCTCTGTTAAGTGAACACAGGGACGAAGGGAGGCCCGCATGGGTCTTCTCCAGCCCTGGGGAAGCTCCCACGTCTCCAAAGCAGTACGTGGGCTGTGCACTGCGTGTCACGAATTAAAATGTGGCTCCTGGCCCACTCTGCCCCTGTGGAATCTAAACTTCTTGGATGCAGCCTGAGAATGTGCATTTTATCAAACTGTCTCCAGGATTCTCACACTCACTTACTTTCTGAATAAGGGCCTGAGACCCTCCAGGCCTGAAACCTTTTGCGGTCTTCAGAGACAGCCTGCCAGGACTGTGCTCTGATGTCCACCCCCTGCCGGTGAGCATACCCTCCGTGTGTTGAACGCCTTCGGGGCCTGCGCTGTTTCACATCAGGCTGGAGCAGCCAGGCAAGGTGGAGGGCACCAGCCCAGCAGCCTGAAAGGAATCCTCACTGCAGGAAGTGGCACCCTCTGGCAGGCAGGGGGCATCCCTGCTCCTTGTCTCGCAGGAGAAGATCACTTACACTCAGCATTTCCTCTGCTATTTGCTGAACCCGTAGGCGTACACCAATCTGATCCCCTTCCTGAGCTAATGTACGTTCTCAGAGGGTTACTGTGACTCAGTGCTCTTCTTACAGCTATCATGTTAGCAAAAGTAGATGCTGGCTTCATGGTAGCCTGTGCTCCAGGGACTTAACTTTGTCCCAGCAATTTCTGCTCTTTTGAAAAGTGAGGACACA
This sequence comes from Hydrochoerus hydrochaeris, assembly GCA_004027455.1. NCBI lineage: Eukaryota > Metazoa > Chordata > Mammalia > Rodentia > Hydrochaeridae > Hydrochoerus > Hydrochoerus hydrochaeris. Next base: position 21,629 of record PVLA01000399.1, on the reverse strand, counting down.
GTGGGTTCTCTGTATCTCCAGATTCCACACCCACGGGATTCCACTGACTGCAGGTCAAAAATAGCCTTTCAAAAATCACACCTGTACCAAACCAAGATAGGCTTTCAGTTGTCATTTTTCCAGGGACAACATATTAGATCGACTGTTGACCTCGTACTGACATCATACTGGGTCCTTTTAGAGTCATCTCAGATGGTTTAAGCTGAGGGAGGCCGTGTGGTGTGTGATGTGGGTAGGTTCCATGCAGATGCTGTGCTGTTTTATATCAGGGACTGGGGACTGGGTCCTCTGCATGGGGATCCTGGAACTTATGCCCAAGGTTTGGAAGGGACAATGGTGCTTACGCTAGGTGGTGAGACATAAACAGACCACATCTCTCTCTGCAGTAGACCCATCAGCTGCCTCACCCTTGACCAGTGTGCTCACCGAGACCCGGCTCTAGGGGGCTGGTGATAGGAGCTGCTACAGTTGGCTCCCGAGGCTGGCTGTTCCTCTGGCTTCAGCCTGGCCCGTTTTGGTCTCCCGACCACCTGTGTGTCGTCACCCCCAGGGTGAGGTGCAGCGCTTGTTAGTCATCCGTCCTTCAGGACTGGTAATGCATCATCCAGCCGATCTTTAAAAAGTTCTCCTTAGGAAGCAAAAGTTCCACTCTCCTGAAAGTGATCGATAGCCTCGCTGGCTGCGTGAGGCATGTCTTAGCCCCGGGTAAACAGAGAGACAGAGCCTCCCAGGGCTCATCCAAATGGAAGTGCACTAATAGTTCACTTGGGCTCATTCTCTAGTTTTTAAGATGCCATTTCTTTTGTAACAGAATCAATTTTTAAGCTATTAACTCAGTGCTCACTAGACATTTTTCTTGTGGTTTGGTTCATTCTGGTTGTTACTTAAGTCCCTCCCAAGGGCAGCCCGTGCTCCAGGCCCTGCTGCAGGTCACAAAGGGGCTGCTGTCCCCGGGCAGGAAGGGTTCCAGAGGTACAGAAGGCGGGACTTGTACCATAGCAACACATTTCACTGTGTGTAGTGGAGGATGGGCGCCCCTTGGAGTCACATCTGTGAAAAGTGCAGGAGAAAACAGTTAACCAGCCTAGCATGATCCTCTGCTAGTCTGTTTTATGGTACTATAATGAAATGCTTGAAGCTGGCTAACTTCATCAAGAAACGAGGTTTTACTTGGGCTTATGGGTCTGGTGGATTAAGAGCCCACATCTGGTGATGGCCTTGCTGGGACATCCATGGTGACACAGGGCATCCCATGACAAGAAACAGAGCATGTGTGACTTCTGCCCTCTCCTTATGCAGCCACTCACATTCAGTCTTAGGGACCCCTCCCTGGTGATTACCTAATCCTGCTAACCCTGTCAAGGCTCCCCCCATGAGCACCCTGGTTGGATTAAGTCCTCACCTCCTCAATATCTCTTGGTGAGTATGAGATTTCAACACACAGGTCCTCAGGGGACCCATTCAGTCCACACTCAGACCTCAGCACCCTTGTAGTTCATGCTGGCCTTGAACTTGCCATGTAACCTCAGACTGGCCTCAAACTCACCGCAATCCCCCTGCCTCAGTTTCTCAAGTGCTAGGATTACAGGCACGCACCTCCACACCCAACCTGGGCACCTTCCTCCTGCATTTGACTCCTCCTTTCTCGTCCACTTCCCACCCACACAGCAGCCAGCATTTCCTTTTAGAGAGACCCGTCCTGTAGTTTTCTACTGCAACCAGAATAAACCCAGTGGCCCTATGGAGACTGCCAAGGTCTTCACGATGGGCCACCTACTTGCCAACCCACCTCGGCCAGCCTGGCTTCTTTCTGCTGCTTTGGTCTCCTGTGCCCAGAAAGCTCCTGGCTGGCCTCTCTACACTGCCCATCTTCACCCCTCAGGCCCAGGGTCTGGATGCAGTGCAGTTCCTCAGCTTACTCTCCCTCTTTCCTCTCACAGCACCTGTGATGTTTGTGATACATGTCACTTGGCATGCAAAGACCTTGTGCATCTCCCTGGCTGGTCTTAGAGTTCTTGTCTACCCTTATCCCCAAAGTCCACATAGGGCCCCGTGGAATGGGAGCTGAATCCCTGACTATCATGTAGACGTCTGGATGGATGATGAAGTTATAAGTGAGTCCCCAGTGGACTCTGCGGCTCGGAAGGAGCAGCTTCTCCAACAAAGTGGACTCAGGAGAGGCCCCAGAGAGCCAGATGCCTGCAGCAGGCCTGGTCACAAGGTTGACTCTTGGCTGGTCCTTGCTTAGCAAAATAACTCAGCCCTGAGTCACCTTGGAGCCTCATGGTAAATGCTTATCTTGGAACCAAACCTGCACTGAGCCTCTGCTTCTGGTTTTGGCCCTGACTTTGACTGATCTCAGTTGATGCTTGAGTCAGAGTATAGGGATCAGGGTCAGCTTTCCAGATTTCACCCCTGTGACCCTGTCACGCTCCCAGAGCTGAGCAGGAGCTGAGCTTCTGTCCCAGGCCGTGCTGTTTGCTGGGTGCTATAGTCTGGTTTGTATTGCTATAACGAGGTAACTGATGCTGGATTGTACTTTAAAAAAAGAGGGGCTTATTTTTGCCCATGATTCTGGTGGCTAGACAGCTCAGGCCACCTGACACCCATGTCTGGCTTCTGCAGTGATAGAGAGCTTCAGGTGTTGGGGGAGGAGGACTGGAAGCAGGAGAACCAGCTGAGGAAGCTAAACTTGATTCATAACTACACATGTCAGCCCAGTTTAAGACTTCATCACCTCTCCAGTGTCCCCTACCTCAACACTGTCACTTTGGGGAGCTGAGCTTCAACATGAGTTTGGTGGGGAAAACGACATTCAAACTGTAACATAAAGGGACCGATCTTTGGTAAGATTCTTTCTCGGGATGTGGAGAGTCTTGCTCTGGGGTAAGGCTGGTCTTGAACTCCCAGTTTTAAAGAATCTTCCTGCCTCCTAAGTAGCTGGGACTAGAGGCACACACCTCACTGTGCCTAGCCTTTGCTGAGATTCTCATTTCCTGAAATCTCCTTTTATTTTCCTTCCAAATATATCAGCACTGCTTTTGTGTGGCTGGAATTGGCACAGAATTTCCCTGAGACAGTGGTCACCTTGGCTTTAGGACTCTGGGTCACCATCACAGCTCAGGCTCCTGGGACGCCAACTATGACCCAGAAGTGTGCATGCAGGGAGTTTGCTGAGAGTTAGAACTGCAGGATGAACTGGTAGAGAAGGTGAAGAAGCAATTCTGACACAGCTCCAGGCCCAGGAGCTTTCTCCAGTGTGGTTCCTAGTGCAGGTGCGGGGCTGATTCACACCCCTCTTCTACAGTAACCAGGGTTAAATACTGGCTGCCCCTTGGGATCGGTTGTGATCTTGGCCCAGGCACTATCGGCATCCAAGGCAGCTCTGGAAAGCTGTGGTCACCTCCCCAGCTGGGACACACATTGTCCTGAGCGGCAGGATCAGGAGGGACCCTGAGCATGCTCCATACGCACTTGTGCTGGCCTTGTAGACAGCGGTACAGCCTTGAGCACCTGGGTTCTAGTCCTGCCTGGTTCTATACCTGGACAAGCTCCTTCTCCTCTGTCACTGAGGACACCTTGCACCTGGCAAACTCTCCTCCCTGCCAGCTGCAGAATGCTTTGCTTTGCCAAGGGGATGCTTAAAGTGAGGAAGGAGTTGGAGGTGCTTAATACAGCAATGGACACCACCCCGGTGTCTCAGTAGGAGTGGAGGCGTCCTTGGGAAGATGAACAACTGAACAAGATGATGAGGGTCCATGTACCACCCAGGCTGTGGATCGTGGCACAGGCTGTCTTTTGCACAAGGCACTGCTCTCACCCCAGGTGCCCAGTGGGTGACTGGTCACTGTCCCCCCTTCCTTCCTGAGAACCATGGGCATGCATCACCTGCACACAGCCTAACTCAAGTGCTCTCTCCCTGCAGGTGACACAGAAGTTCTCCCTGGTGATTGTGCAGGGCCACCTGGTCTCGGAAGGCGTCCTGCTCTTTGGCCACCAGCACTTCTACCTCTGCGAGAACTTTACGCTGTCTCCCACAGGTGACGTGTACTGCACCCGCCACTGCTTGTCCAAGTGAGTTCTGAACACGTCCCAGCAGGTCTACCCAGAGCCATGCTGCTCTTCCCATGTGGTTTTTACTGAGGGCTTCGGTCTGTGGCTGTCATGAGCCATAAGATAAAACAGCAGAACCCAGGCCACGGGCCACGCACGACCAAGTTTCCTAAGACCAAGTTGAGGTGTGGCCTGGATAACCACTAGGCAGCTCCTCATGTGTCTCCTGGTCTGGAACCCAGGGCACAGGCCTTGGAGGATCTGTCCCCGGGTTATTCAGGTGCTTGAATTCAGTCACATCAGGTCATGTGTGCAAGGATCTTCTGATTGCCTGTTCTATTCAGGGAACAGGCACTGCCATCAGGCAGAGGCACATGTGCCATCAGTAGCACAATTGTCTTAGAAGGGCTTGGAGCGTGCCATCACCATAGGACAAGATGTATGTTTAGGGGCTCTTTATGGTTCTAGGGGACTGCAGGGGAGGGAGGGCTACTGGAGGAGGTGGTGCAGGTCAGGGTCCTGGAGGACAGCTGAGGTGAATTTGGGTAAAAATTGTGAGCTGTTTATATCCCAACTAATACCAGACATTTTTGTAGGAGATCAGGAGATCCCAAGGTTGTTCTTTGTCTGTTTGTGTTTGGTCTATTTGGGTTCAATCAGTTTTTACTGTCAGTGATCTTGTGTCTCTAAAGTACAACCACCCAATTCAAAGTCAGATTGGCCATGTTTGCTGTTTTCCCAGAAGTCCAATTGGCTTTTCAATTGATCATGGCTTCTGAAGACATTTGGCTGAAGAGCTCCCCGTGTAGAGATAGCTTTGCCTGCTATGGTCAGCTGAGATACCAAATGATGACCAGATGACCTCTTAGCCTGGTGGCTCTCAAGCTAGGTCATCAGAATCATCCGGAGGCCTTGCTAGGACAGAGCCTTTGGGTCTGGCTCCTTCCTAGCTTCTAGTTCAGTAAGTCCGAGTAGGACCCGAGATTTTACCAAGTTCCTGCCTCAGGCTGATTCGACTCTGACCTGGGACCACACTTTCAGAACTGCTATTTCAGGTTATTAACAGAGGAATCAGACTTGATCTGCTGAAAAGTAAGAAGTTTAACTCCCGCCTGGCCTAGGGTTTCCCACTTGTGGCGGGGGCAGGAGCTGCAGGAGCGTGGTAGATAGCAGCCCTCTTGTGTTTACACTAATGCTTGGCATGTTCTCTCTGCTAATTTCCATCTTTTATTCATACCAAATGTCCACCAATTGCCGCAAGCCTTCTCTGCCTCTCCTAGACAGGAGGAGCATAATTAATCCTGGGCACATTCATCCCATTTTACTGCTCATGTTTTATTGATACTGATCAATATGGGCAGTGGGGCTGCCTTTCTGGGAGCGGGTGGGAGCTTCTCTCACTGCCATCTGTGTGGTGCACCATTGATGACTTACATGACCTCGGGAGTAGAGTGAGCCGGTGTTAGACAAGAGCTTATTGATTAAGTAAATTGTGTTTGGAGGTGCATCTAATCCCGATCAAATTGGCTCTCTCTGCGCTTTTAATAGAAGCCCAGTGGTCGGGTTGTATACACTCGCTTGATTTGCAGTGATGGGAGAGACTTTCCCCGTCTGGAAGTGTACTTTGCTAGAATGCAAGCAGGAGCAGAGTGAGAAAAAACTACTACCCTGGAGACTCAGGAGGAGCTGCAAGGGTGATTTGGGTTCCCATGTCTGGAGAAGTGTTTGTTAATCAGACAGCGCGAGCGCTCCCTCTGGGGTCTTGTCGATGGTCTTAAGAAACTCCCGCGCTCCTGGAGAGGCAGTTAGTTCTCAGAGACAGACTCGTTGATTATGTGAGATCAATGGGGATTAAGTTTTATTTTGACCATGGAGACTAAGGCAGATACATAAATAAGCCTGTTAAAAATAAAGGCCAGGCAAACCTGAAAATCTTCTCCGAAAGTCTGCTCTCGGGTGGAGTACGGCCGAGGGCTAGACCTTGAAAGCACTCACTGAAGTACCATAAAAACATCCCAAATAAAGCTCAGGAACACTCCAGGTTCCACACTGGGGATTGGGCCTGTGTACCTGGAAACTTTCCTAAGAAACTAAGAATCTCTTGAGAAGGTTAACTCTTACTTCCATGGGGTTTCCATCTTGGCTGAAAGTTGAGTGACTGCTGGTTATCTTCTGCTGACAAAGACCAGGTCAACCAACACCATTCAGCTGACTGTGACTGCTCCTAATAAGAACATTAAGAGTTCTATTATGACAGGCACAGACATTTTTCTTAAGTCATGGTAGCTCTCAGGCAGGGGACCCTTGAAGAGCAGCCTATGGGCTGTGACAATAGGCCTTGGCTGAAGGACGTGGCTCTGCTGCCCTCCCTGTCCCTCCACCTTGGGTGCCTGGGGTCCTTCCCTAGCGCTCCTGTCCTACATGGTTAGAGAGTTCCTTTAAGCAGGAGGATGGTAAATGGCCCCTGGTCACATTCCAGAACCTTCCTTCTGCTGCCTGAGGGCTGGGTAGCAGCATCAGGAAGGGTGTGAAGGAACAGTGAAGGGAGGCAGCCAGTGAGAAGAGCGCCGTGGAAATGTACCCCCACATGGAGGGGGGAGTCTGCAGCTTGGCTTCAGAGTCAGGGGAGGCCGACTGGAATCCAAGTTCCAGGGCCCCGTAAGCACGTGACCTCGGAGTCTCATCTCTCTGGAATGCTGCTTCTTGGTTCCTGGCATGGAACTAATACTCACACATTCCCGGCAGAGGTTCATTCTAGGATCAAGTGAAAATGGGTGAGGATGCCAGTGAGCAGACATGCCAGAGCTCAGGGGATGGTGGGGAACTGCGAGCCTTGGGCAAAGCTCGGGCCTTGGCAGGACCCGTGGGAGAGCAGGTGGCGCATGCACGCTGAAGGTGGGGATTTGGCGTGGCTTCCACAAGCAGGGCCTCGGGAACCTGGAGAGCTCCTGATTGCTCTTCCTGCCAGGCCAGCCTGCAATGCCACTGCCCAAGCCAAGGGTAGGAGGAGACGTTGCTGTGGTCACTGGGATCCAGAGAAGCTCAAGCTTAGACCCAGCAGAGGTGTCGGTAATGGATGACGCAGGTGCGAGTTAAAGCGTCCAGAGCCAAAGCCACGTGGCATATTCCACTGATCTTCCGGTTCCTTGGGGGGGTGTAGGGTGGGTGCAGGTCACACCCGCATCCCTGCTCTGCCTTCTGCCAGAGCCCCTATCCTGTTCCCCAAGCCTGCGACTTGCTCCCCAAGGCCCAGCTCAAGGATTTGAAAAGTGTCTCCCTACCCGTTCTCTCAGTCGGGCCTGGTTTTTGCAAATTGGCCAAGCTCTGATTTTCAGACAGATGTTTTTACTGTGTGATCAAGCAGTGTCTTCAGCATGCAGGGGACTTCTTTGTCCCAGGCTGGGAACACCCAGCAATTGGGACCATCATCTACCTGCAAGCTCTCAGGCTGCCAGAGATGTAGGGGTAGGAGAGGCAGGCCCGGGGTACAGAGGGGGCACCGTTTAATACCATCTCACAGACCCCTGCACTCAGTGTCACATGGCCCTGTCCCCTCAGGCTGGCCCCCACACACTTGTTGGGGCAGGATAGATTTGGACAAGTACTCCGAAAAGGCCGGTCTCATCATGGGGACTTTCCTCCAGTGGGTCCCCAAACTCAGGTGGGCCCTTCGAGGCAGGAAGTGGAAGGAGCCTACCAGACAGCTGACGGTGCCGCTGCCTGTCTCATTTCCTTCCAGCATCAGCGACCCCTTCATTTTCAACATGTGCAGCAAAGACCGGTCCTCAGACCATTACTCGTGCCAGCGCCACGGCTACGGGGACCTCAGGGAACTCCGGCAGGCGCGCTTCCTGCTGCAGGTATGCGGGCCCTGAGATGCCCCTCTGGGCAGGTGGGAGGGCCTCCTTGTCAGGAGACTCACGGTCCAGGCCCCACAACCAAGGACATGCCTCAGGGCGCCGCTTGGTGCTGGCACACAGCTGAGCGCCTTGGTACCCACGGTGGGGTACCTGGTTCTGTGGGTCCCAGCAGGCTGGTGTTCTGGCTCCGCTGCATCCTATCCAGTCCCAGCCATGGCTTCAAGGTTGTTCCTTCCCCTGCATCATTCAGAGTCAGTTTCTGTGTATTTTCCTTAACTTACCGCAGCGCAGCTTGGGAGGTTTAGGAACAGAAGACGGGCAGGTCCATTTTGTTACCAGAGAGCTGAGGGCGGAGGATCCAGGCTGCTGCCCTGCTGACCATGCCATGCATGCATGCTCCCCTCCCCGACTTCCCTGTCCTCCTCTCCCCAGAACTCACTGGCTGCAGCTTCCTGGTCACTTCCTAGGCCATGTGTTTCAGGGTCCTGCTAACTGTCCCCTGCTGCCAGGGTTTCCTGGAGCTCCCCCACTGCCTTTGTGGGTTTTCCCAGGTGCCACTCCAGAGCAGGGGGCTCCCACTGGAGGAAGAGCTAGCAGTGTGCTCCCCACCCCAACTCAGCGGGGCGCCACAGGCCAGAGGAAGAGCTCTGGGCCCTGTAGCCTCAGAGGATTCTGCTTCCTGTTTCAGTGGAACTCAGTGATGGTGGTAGTGGTGGGGAGAACAGAGCTGTCAGTTGTCTGACCATCACTCATGCCAGGCCTCCCGGGGAGACACTAGAGCAAGAGAAGGTGAGGAGGGTGCAGGAAAGGAGCAAAGCCAGGGCTTGGTACTCATCTGTGCAGGGTCCAGTTCCTTCCAGAGGCCAGCAAGGGCCACCATTAGTTCCTGATCAACTCAGTAAGGGAACCTCGCATGTGTACATTTGTGCTGGGTGTATGCAGCAGGGCAGGCTCCGGCAGGAGCATCTGGGTCATCCTCTGAAACTGAAGCCCGGGAAGCCTTTCAGGGAAGTTAATTCTGGAATTCTAACCAGGCCCAGCCGGCTGCTCTGCCCTGGGTTCCTCCCTCAAGGCTGCTCTCTTTAGTCAGGCTTCCTAGGCACCCTTGCGAGGGGTGCAGGCAAGGAGATGCTGCAGTGGAGGGAGCTCCGCTGCCAGGACCGCTCTGGGCAGTGCTCCTGGCTGGCTTCCTTCCTCCTTTGGGTGCCTTTTTAGCTCCTCACCTTTAGGGCCCAGATGGCCAGGTCTTGTCCTTTCCTCTGTATGCACAGAGCAGTGCGACATTTGGGGCACATAAGAGGGATTCACCTTTTTTTTTTTCAATGATTCTGTGTCTCCCTCTGAGGTTACCCAAGTAGCAGATGAGCTCAGTGAGTGAGTTTCTTTTCCCCCAGTGAATAGTGATTGTTTCCAGATGCCTGGTTTTCCTGACAGCGCTGGGTGCCAGCGTGGGGGACCGGGGTTGTTGAGAGCAAAGCCTCTGGTGGGCCAGCCCTGGGTCCTCCCAGGAGAAGTCAGAGTCTGATTGCAGAACCAAGCTGTAGTCTCCATAAATTCTCCTTCATGTTCAGCCTTGCACACATTCCTCCTGGGAAGAGAATCCAAGGCTTTCTCGTGCACCCCAGAGACACTGTGATGAATGCATCTCCTCTCTAATGGACTAGACTTGGGAACTCACTTCCTGCCAGCAGAAGTAGGACATGGCCCGGCCTGGAGGTGGAACCCAGCTCTGATTTAGACCCTTGCTCCAGCCCTTGTGTCTGAATCATCCCTTCCTTGCCTCAGCCCTGCCAATTCTGTCTCCCTGACAGTGTCTCATCCCCAAGGCAGATTCCAAGATGGATTCACTCTCTCACTCCAAGTCTGTTATCTACATAACTTGGAAGGGAAGGGAGGGAGAGAGTGGAGGAAGAGGGGAAGAAAACACAGAGGAAAAAAGATGTATAGGTTTTACTTAAGTGCTAGCAGCACACCCTCGCTGCTACATCACTACAATTACACTGGTGTGGAGTGAAGTTCCTGTGCCTCTTAGGTCTGCAGAGGAGCACATGTCGGGGCCCTGACTTCATGGTCTTTCTGGTAAGGTGACCTGAACCTAACCCATGACCCAGAAGTGAAAGTGTCTTGAGGGTGTAATGAACATATTCTCTGCCTGCTCCTCACTCATCCTGGCAGTGGAGTGGGCTCTCACTTCCTGCTGAAGCTAAAGGAGTGCGTGGCTATGGGCAGGTCCTCTGGCTGCCCAGCTCTTTGTAGACCCCTATTCAACTACCAAGGCCTCCATTCTCCTGGGGAATCCAGAAAGATGACTCACAACCACTGTCAGCAGCTTGGTCACGTGGGGTGAGCCCATTCTTGGGGACGTTAGGGGTAATCAAAGCAGTTTCTTTTCATAGGACATTGCCATGGAGATCTTTTTCCAGAATGGATATTCCAAGTTTCTTGTCTTCTACAACAGCGATCGGAGTAAAGCCTTCAAAAGGTAAAGGACTGAAAATCTTCCCTCGTGGGAGACTCTGCACCCAGAGCACAGATGCAGAGTCTGCTCAGCTGTGTGTTCAGGAAAAGTGTTCTCAATTCTGCCGTAGTAGAACTTGTGTTAGACACCATGAAGGGCTTCCCGACCCGCAGCGCAGGTGAATCCTGGCTCAGGCACAGACAGCAGATAGAGAAGCCCCTGCCCCTGTGTTCCATCCACAAGCTGAGTAGTTTTGGACAGCAGTGACCGAAGGAGGAAAATTCCTGCACATACAAGCTCTTCCAGAAACTGTCTGTTGAGTGAGACTTCTAGAATGTTCTGAAGATATTTCCAATTTGCCAAGTCATTTTTTTTTTGGCTTTTTAAAAAATCCTAATTGCCAGTTTTAGTGGCTGCATTTTGCTATTTCACCAGAAAGAAGTCAAAACAACTGGTTTTCCTGCTGTGCACGGAGCATCTTTCTTCTTAAAAAGAGGCTGATCTTTTATTCAGTTCAGCTCCTTCTTTCTGCCAGGGAGATGTCAACCCTTGTCTAAATTCATAGTACTCAAGGTTATTCATTTTTATTATTATTAAAGGTATAGATAAATAGAGTCGCTGAGGCTCTGGAAAGCCTGAAGAGGAAGAGTCCTGGCCAGGGCAGACCACTTGGAAGCTGGGGTGACAGGGACATAGTTATGTTTTGCTCTACTCTGGGCTGGACATTCAGAGGAAAGATTGACTCTCATCTCCTGGGAGTCTTATTCTGTGCTCAGAGCTTCTAGCCAGGAAATGACCGCAGTGCAGAGAAGCAACTCCCATATCAGTATCCTCGGGGACTCCACTGGCCCTGGCCCACCTAGACTTTTGATGAGACTCCTCCAAGGCTGCTCTTAGGTTCCTCCTAAAGTGGCCTCTCCAATCCATTTCCATCCAAATGGACAGCAGACATGTAATGCTGAACCCGATTCTTTCCCTCTCTGGGTCCTGGGTATAAAACCCAAGTTTTTCACTGTTAACCTAGAAGTTTTACACATTCATAATTGCTGGTCAGAGCTCTATTAATATGACAGAACATTTGAGATAATCACCTCATAGAGAGATTTACTTGGGCTTGCAATATTAGGGGTTCCTACCATGACGATCTGTTGGGTCCATTGGTTTGGGCCTGAGAGGAGGGGCTCATCGTGGTGGCAGGAGGTGACATTGAAAGGTGAGGAAGGAAAAGACAGCAAGAGGAGGCTGGGGTCCCACAGTCCACTTCCAGGGCATGCCCCCAAGGACATAGGGGCTGCCCCTTGCAGGACTCGCCTCTCAGCGCTCCCACCTCTTTCAGTGGTGCCAGCCCAGGGACCAAGCTTCTAGCACATGGACCTTTGAGGGACACTTCAGATTAAATATAGCCTATAGTTCAAGCCATGCATGTGGCCTAATATAAACTCCATAGCCCTGAGCGACTCTGCTACAGGAACCTTAAATCATGATGATATTTGTCCCAGGGTGACACACTGGAATGGATAGGAGCTGTGGTCCAAACTGAACCTGGAAATTTCAAGTGTGGCCCAGAGCAGATTCCTCAAAGGCACTACCTGAGTGACAGCTGTTTTATTGTGGTCATTACTGCCATTGAAGCTGGTGACACCACTAGGTGCTGAGGAGGTCCTCGGGCACACTGAGCCTGGCATTCATGGCCTCTGACATCATGGGCCTTGGGCCATGGGAGAGCCAGATGGACCCATTTCTTCCCTAGCTGGGAGGTGTCTCTGCAGGTGGCGGGAGGAGGTGGGCTCTACTGATATGATTATTCCTTTCTTTTTGTTTAGCTTCTGCTCTTTCCAGCCCAGCTTGAAGGGGAAAGGCACCTCGGAGGATGCCCTCAGGTAACGTGGGTCTCCCCTTGCAGAGACCCAGCTGTCTTACTTTAATTACCCTCCTTTGCCTGGTCCCATCCTGGAGCCATGCAAAGTGCATGCTTGTAATTTCCCATCATCTGTCCATCTCTGTCTCCTATACCCTCGAAGGTATTCCTCACACCCCGTCACACCCCTATGAAGGGTCGGAAGCCCCATAAGTCCTGTGGCCTTCTTAGACCCGAGTAGCAGGTGGGCCTGCCCATGACAGCAAGCTGGCTGTGTACTCAGATCCCAACCTCAGCACAGCCTGGTGGCCAGGCCCTAAGGCGCAGGTGTTTGGGGTCCATCTCAAGCCTGTCCTTCCCATAATGAGAGTTTCTGAGTGTTTAGAGCAAATTAATAGAAGTTGTACATCCTTAGTCAGAAAATCTGAAATGTTCCAAAGTCTGAAAGTTTTTCAGCGTAACTCACACGCGATACCGCCATGTGGACAGTCCCAAAAGCAGCCTTGTGTGATTGGTTGCTGTTAAAAGGTCATTGCACAGAAAGAACCTCATGGAACCCTCTTCAGGGTGTGTGTGTAAGTCACAGAGAAATGATGCTGAACTTAGCCACACGGGTCTCTTCCACAGCCTTCAGCAGACCAGTGGATTTCTTGGTTAGACTTGGTCCCATCCCCAAGATAACTCCACCTCATTAATATATGCAGATATCCAGCCATCTAAAGTAATCTCAAACCTGCACCATTGCCGCTTGGCTGTAAGCATTTGCATAAGGGCTGCTCTGTCTACATGCGGTGGATGCTGATCCATGACTCTGACCCGGGCATCTTCCCATGGAGTCAGACCCTAGGTCTCCCTTTGCAAGCACCCTGTTTTCTGCAGGCCAATTAAGAATGAGAATAGGAAGAAGGTGGTTACTGGTGTCCTCCAGGAGTGTGTGGAGACACTAGGTGGGCCCTGGAATGATACCCAGAATGAGTATCATGAGGCTGGCTGGGTCCCCCTACCTCATTCAGAGTTACGTATTGACAGTTTGTGTTGTACAGGGTCTGGTGCTTAACAAAGCAATAAGAAAAATATCCTGAGTCCTCCGTCCTGAGTTCACATTCCCGGGAAGAGGGCGGGCATAAAGCCATGTGAGTGAGCAGGCAGGGAAAAGCATACTGGACAGTAATGTAAGAAACAAAGCCAGGAGAGGTGGCATCGTGACCTTGGATGGGGTGCTTGGGGGCACCCACGTCAAGGGAACAGTGTTTAACTTGAGACTAGACCAACCCGGGAGAACATTTTTGCATGGAACCTGGAAAGAGTATTTCTTTGGAGCAAAGAGCAGGTTGGGGAAGGTTGGTGTGGCCGAGGCTGGAGCAGTTGGGGTACAGGGTACAAGGTGGGGCGAGGTAGCAGGGGCAAGTCTGTGTGATCCTTGGGGGTTCAGTAATGGCGTTGCCTCACCATGAGTGAATGGGAAACTTTGAAAGGGCTCCGAGCCAGGGAGTCATGTGACCTGAATTTTATCTGAAAAGAACCACTTTGACTACAGACTAGTTGGACATGGTGGCGCACGCCTGTAATCCTAGCGCTTTGAAGTGTGAGGCAGGAGGATCGCTGTGAGGTCGAGGTCAGCGTGGGCATTAGACAGACCCTGGCTTAAAAAGAAGGTAGACTTTTGGGGAAAAGGCCATAAAACTGGCTGGGAGATCAAGGCATGGGCATGTGCCAGTTTCTCAGAGTGAGCGTCACTATTGTGCATTACAAACACGCACTAAAACAGAACAATAGGTCACAGCAGTTCAATAGCAGCAGCCAGAGCCTATTCAGAGCTGCTGTTGTGGTCCGGGTGACAAACGATGGAGGCTTCCATCGGGGAGTTAGCAGCATGGATGCTGCTGGCGGTCAGGTGCTGAATGGGTTTTGAAGTCACATCTGATGGATTTGACGGCCAGCATGCATGTGTGTATGCACGTGTGTGAGAGAGAGGGAGGGAGAAAGGACTTGAGGATAAGAGCATAAATTTAACCTCGAGCAGCTGGAAAATGAACTGGGGTGACCAGGAAGAGCCACTGGGGGAGTGGATTGAACCTCAGGAGTGTGGTTTGGACATATGACTCTGGGTGCCCATCACACGTCCAGGGGAGGGGCAGGGTGTGTGACCATGGGTTGCAGGGAGAATGCAGGAAGATGTAAATTTGGAAAAGTGCTTAAAGCCATGGGAGTGGACAGGAGCAGTGTGCACATGGAAAGGGGGTCATGGACTGCACTCACACCAGCCCTGAGTGGGCAGTGCTCGGGGAAAGACAGATGGGCAGGTGGGCGAGATGCCCCAGGAGCCAGGCTTCAAGATGGGAGTGGCTGGCTAGGGTAGGCCTGCATGGGGAAGAGGTGGGACCAGACCATTGAACTTGGCAGCCCGGGAGTCATCTGTGATGACAGTGGCTGCCAGTTGGTATTAACCCTTTAGCTGGCAAGGACAGGCCAGAGCCCCTGCAGAGCCTGATCATGGAGTGAATGTTTCCCAGACACAGCTCAGTTGTTCAGCGGTCCTACATGTGCACTCATGGGGACCTTGTGTCCTTCTGTGAGAGCCTTGCCATCTGTCCCCTGTGGGCTCCTCAGTGCTGCATTAATACAGGTGGTGACTGGCCCCTTATAGTAAGTGGAATGGAGAGGGATTTGTCACCATGCTCACCTGAAGCAGTGTAGTCCTGCTGCTGTACCCAGCAGTTCCCAGCTGGCAGTCACTTGAGAACTGTTCTTGCTCTATCCCAGTGATTTTGGCAAAAAAAAAAAATTAAAAAAAATTTTAAAGCCCCACTGAATTTCCTCTTCTCAGGTGGGGTAACATACACATCTCCGAACCAGTCAAATGGCTTCCATGGCCAGACCAGGGTGACCTGCTCACATCATAGACCACATCTAGAGGAGGGTGCTTCCTGGGAGAATCAAAGTGCTGATGTAATGAAGAAGTGAACACAGAGACATCCGAAAAGGCAGAGGGCTGTCTGCTGCCCAGGAAGGGGGGATCCCAAGGACCATGGCTCTCATCAGCCGTGACGCAGACTATCTTGCCCCCTGCCACCCTCTTGCAGACCTATTGTGTCACTTGGCACAGTGGCCCCCCAGCCATCCCTGGCTGTGAGCAGCAGTCCGTCCACTTCCATCATGGCAGCATCTCAGGGTCCTTGGCCCTTTGCCCGCCCCTTCAGCCACACCAGTGAGTTTGGCTCCTATTCCAGACAGAGGCGCCAGCAGGGAACAATGCCAAAGAGGAGCTGGGCCTTGGCCGTGGCCACCGAGTTGGGTCCCTCCAGAGATGACTGCTAGGTGGGAGGGAGAGAACTCTGGGAGAAGAGCCAGGTGCTTGAGAGCCATTGCCACTCGTCTGCAGGAGGGTGACAAGGTCGTACCAGGGCCTGCACGTGTTGAATGACTGCTTTCACATCTGCCGTGGTTGATTCTTCTAACACGGCCATGTGCACCCACTGGAGCTGGATCTACCAGGTCTCTCTGTGTCCTGCCTGGCACAAAGAATGGGATGGGACCTTTGGAGAAAGTTCCTGAGTCCAGTGAGACCTGGGTGTGACACACCTAAGTTTAGAGCCAAACTCACTTTTGGACATCAGGTTCTATAGTTGAGGGCTTTCAGTTTATTTCCTCCATAGATTATCTCTGGAAACCAATGAAACACAAGAGCTTTAGAAACATGGCAGTGGAAGCTATGAACTTCCCTTAAGGAGCTGATCTTCCGTATCGGTGCTCGTCACAGCCATGCACCAAACTTAGCAGCATGGAGCCTTAAAATCAAGCTCCCTGTCTTAGTTACTTTCTCAGCACTGGAACACAATACCCAACACCCGCAAGTTAAAGAAGGAAAGGTTTACTTGGTTCACAGTTTGTAGATGATTCAATGCATGATCTGCTGGTGCCAAGGTAGGGTGGCCCAGCAAAGGACCATGACAGAGAAGGAGCTTATGGCGTGGTGGCAGGAAGCACAGAGAGATCAAGGCAAGAGCGGGAAAGAGATAAACCCTTGCAATCCGTGCAACTCATGACCCACCTTCTCCAACCAGGCTTCACCTCCCAGCGTCACATGTAGCTCTAAACTCACCAGTGGGCTAATACGCCCAAGAGCGCTGTGCTCCCATGATCCAATCACCTCATAGAATCCCCATCTATGAATGCATCGGGCCTTGGGGGGCATCTAGGTAGAAACCATAGTACACTCTTCCCCCATTTCTCCTCTGTCAATCACGTCCCCCAGAGTTAATGTGGACTCAGAGGTTAAAAATCTGTAACAAATGGTGTCATTTTAATAGAGGGCTCCACACCACCATGGTGGGAGAAATTTGGTCCTTGGGTTCTTGATGATACGCAGCTCCAAGAGGGTAGTGGTACAGAAAGCAGGATTTCTACCTGGGGTCTGGAGCAAAACTGGGATTGGACTGTGTCTGGCTACAAACTGAAAATTCTGAGCATGGCAACCATGCCCAGCACTTAGGAGTTTTTCACACGGTGGGCACAATGCTCAAGGGCACCAGAGTGGGTGATTTTACTTGGCTCATGCTCAGTTCTGGGTTTGTCCCCTCTTGCGTTGCTTTTGTTTCCCTGCTGCTCTCAGTTCACGTCTTATCCCAGCTGTACCCTCAGCCACATTCCTGGATCCGTAAACCAACACCGTGGTGAGGGATGGAGGTTGGGGAAGAGACACGCATCTGCTGAGTCAGGACCCCGCCCAGTTGCTGCCTGTGCCCAGCCACTTCCATGAAGCTAGGACATGGGTATAGAAGCCTTCTCCTTTTCCTTTTCCTTTTGGCAGCATTTTCAGTCACCACCCCACCCCCACCGAATGCGATCAATAGTGGGTGATGTTAGATTAGTCTGGTGGGCTGAGGGAAAGGCACCCTTTCTTTTGAGATGCTGAAAAGTTGAGCTGGTGACCGTGCTAGGCTCTTGGTATCCCAGTGAAGAACTGAGCGCAGAAGTAGAAGTGAAAGCATCAATTTATTACCCAGGATGCACTCCCACTCCAGGGTGGGAGTGGACCAGTGAGAAGAGCCCACAGCCTGGAAGAAGCCAGTTCAGAGCCTCTATCTGGTTTCTACAGGGAGGGCGCTGCTCCCTGGGCTGGAGCTACGGTTCACCCCAAGGAGGGACAAGCTCTCTCCTTTCTATTGGAGGACAGAAATTTTCCCTGTAGGAACCTTTCAGGGACTGTCATGGCGCCTGAAGCCCACTGAAAATTCTGAGCATGGCAACCATGCCCAGCACTTAGGAGTTTTTCACACGGTGGGCACAATGCTCAAGGGCACCAGAGTGGGGGAGCCCAATATAAGTGAGATTGTAATAGCAAAGGAGTTGGGGGTCCCTTTGTCGTTAGGATATTGGACAGTGCATGTGTCCCCAGGAATGGCTTCATGGTCAGAGGTGGCTGCCCTATGTGGTTTCTAGAGACCTTGCCTTCGTCCCTAACCCACCCAGGAGACTGTAGTGCCTTCTGTCTCTTGTCTTCCCTAGCCAGACCCTGCCATTAGGACAGGCACACGGTGGCTCTTGGAGAACCGGCTCCCTCTTTCCTCCTCCTCCCGCTCCTGCCTCATTACCTCTGGAGTGACAGAGAGGTTGTGGCTCTGGGTAAACTTTGTGTGTCTGAGTCTCACTCTAACGTAGCTATTGTGACTCACAAATTAGCACTGGAGAGAAGTGCAAGGATCTGTTTATCATCACAACTAGGAGGTAAGACGCATTTTTACATTTTTATTATAAATTAGCTATAGGTTCCCAGGAAACTATACAGAGGAGAAGCCCCCTTCAGTCTCCACCCTGTGGCCTCCACCCAGGCTCGAGTTGTTTACTGTACCATCTCAAAACCAGGCCATTCACTGCTGTGTGTTTTGAGTGGATCTTTGTCACTTTATCATGCATGTAGATTCTTGTACCACCACCACAGTGCAACATATGCAACACAGATCTCATGCAATGCCCTTTATAATCATGCCTGCCTCTGCCACTCCCAGCTGTCCTTAGCTCCCATCTCTATCACTCCATCATTTAAAGGACATTTTATAAATAGAACCAGAGAGGAAGTGATCTCTGGAGCTTGGCTGTTTTTAAACTCAGAATGATACCACTGAGCTCTGTTCGAGATGTTGAATGTGTAAATAGCATGTTCCTTTTTCATGGCCAGATAGTATGTCACATATGAATATACCAGAGCTTGTTCAACCGGCTGTGCACTGAAGGACATTGATTGTTTTCATTTGGTACCACTGTACATAAATTTGACCATTTACATTTAATGTGAATATTGAAGTGTTAGGACATACGTCTGACATTTTATTTTTTGTGTTGTTTTCTTTTTTCTCCCTTCCAGTGCGTAATTGAAAGATGTGTTAAATTCTACTTTATCTGTAGTGTCTCTGCTTCTCTGTGTAGCCAGGAGACAGCTGTGAGTGAGCTCGTGAGCCAAGCCAGGGGCGTGGGCAGCGCAGAGACCCAGCTTCTGGGCATTCCCTGCCCTCTGTCTTCTCCTAATCCACTTCTCCTCTTCAGAGCTGTTTGTTCCTGAGCAGTCTCCGTGTTTTGCCATAAGCTACTCTAGGAGGATGTTGAGCGCAACCTGGGAATGGGGACACAAGAAGCTCAGGCAGTTGTTCCTGGCCGCAGGCAAAACACAGATCACCCCAGGGTCACAGGGGTCACTGGGTCATACCTGACTTTCACAATCAGACATGAGTGGTTCGGTGTGTGTGGTGTTTTTGTTCTAGTGGAGGTAGCAGAACCCCCATGTGGCTTTGCTATCCGGTACTTTCAGACTCGCCACGGTTTGCAGGAAGTAAAGGGGACTGGTATTTACTTAGAACATGAAGGGACATCAACATCAAGCCATTCCCTGACAGGAAAGGAAATCAGCACCGATGCCTGCTAACTGGTCTGCACCTCCCGTCTCTGCACCCCTCGCCCATGGTACCAGCCTTTCCTGGCTAACACAGTGTCTTGCTTGACTGAGTTCAGTGGCAAATTGAAGCCCACCGCCTGGTGAAGTCCAAAGTACTTGAATCCCTTCCTGAGACTCAGTGATAAGAGCAAAAGTATCCCAGGGCCAGACCCTAGTGGCATGGAGTGTGCTGCGTGACAGATGGGGGTGCCTGGGGTCCTCAGGGTTTGCAGCTGCAATGTTTTGCTTCCTGCTTCCTGTTTGCTAATTTTTCTGGGCACCTGAGACAGGGACACTGATTCTCCAGCAAGAGCACCTCTAGGCAGAGCAATGAGAATTAACAGCATCCAGATAATTCCCTGCCACTCTGCCCAGAACCTCTCTGCCACTACCTGCCCAAGGATCCTGGGTCTTTTGGTTTAGAGATAAAAGAATGAAGAAAGCAACTCAGATCCCTCAGGCAGGCCCAGGTCCAGCATGCTAGTAGTGTCCCACAGCCAAGGTGGTGGCTCTCATCACACAGGTCTCAGTCATGACCATCCTCCATCTCCAGAAGGCTCTGGCCAACCAGACAGGCAGTGAGGAGGCCCATACAAGGGACAACGCTCAGTGTCCCTGAGGACACAGGGAAATGGGCTCCCTAATCCATCCCCCACCGGTGAACGTGCGCTTTGGTAAGCTACTGCATGGCACACGCCAAAAATTACTTTTGAAACCAACATAGGTTTTAACACAATATTCTCAGGCATGCAGCTGTGCCAGAGAAATTATCTGAAACATTTAGAAATGTTTTAGTCCTCCCAGCTCGCATTGCAAAACTATTTCCATGAGTGAAAAGTTGGAGACAAACCTAAATGCCCAACGTGACTTCAAGTCACGCATATCCAAAGGAATAACTGTCTAGCAGACACTGTAAGTGATGGATGCGGAGACCATGTGCCCACATGGGTTTCAAGTCAGGACAGAGTGGGCAGGAGTGCTGTAATTTTAACTATG
Source organism: Hydrochoerus hydrochaeris (assembly GCA_004027455.1). NCBI lineage: Eukaryota > Metazoa > Chordata > Mammalia > Rodentia > Hydrochaeridae > Hydrochoerus > Hydrochoerus hydrochaeris. The sequence goes on along the minus strand of PVLA01000399.1, from coordinate 1,476 downwards.
TGTAAACACACAAGCAGAAAGAGACCTGGTGAGGAAACCTACCAGGGTTAGAGCTGCTCACCCTGCAGAGAGGGGCGCATTTTCATCGACCACGTCCAAAGCTAGGGCTGCGGTTCTGTTGCTTTCTAATGGAAGGCATTTAATAAAGGGAAGAAACTAAAATGGGACCTTTGAGTCCAGCTTCTCCGGGGTTTCGGAAGTACAAAGGCGTGGCCACGGCTGAGTGATACAGAGGACAATGAGCAAAATAGGACGGAAGCATCTATCTGCCATGGTTCACGACGTGAAGAGAGAAGCGAATCCTCCAAATGGAGTGTGTCAGCTGCACCCCGTGAGGACCACTGCAGCAACGCCTTCCCCAGAAAACTCTTGCCCCTGCCTCTTACTCAGTCCTCTTAGTTGTCAGCGAGTGGTGTACAGTGAGGCCACCAGAGGGTCACAGCTATTATGAGGATTCCCTCTGCCACTCATTTCTGTCCAAAGATCTGTGTGACTCGTGGCCTGCCTGAGGTAGTGTCTGAGCTTTGCGAGGCACTGAGCTCTTGCTCTGGGAGAGATCACTGTCCTCTGCATGCAAGCTCTCTCTGCTGCCTGCTTTAGCTCTCAGCAGCTCTGGGGTGGGCTTGAGCCCCACCTCACATCTGAGCTTGAACAAGAAGCCCCACAGGAATGGCAGGAGAAGCAGAACTGTTAAGGACCTACTGCCCACTTCTAGAATCTCCAGCCTTCTCTATGCCAGGCCAGCTCTGCACAGCTCAGGTATCCAGCAGTGACTTGTAGTTATGCACAGCCAGAGGAAGAGCCTGTCTGAAAATGTTTTAAATATGGCTCCAAAGATCCAGGCTTTGGTCTCCCGAGTTTCTCAGCCCAGGATGTTCTGCTCATCTATTCTCAGAGGGCCGCTCCTCCAGCTTGTGAAAGGCAGGCCGAGCTCGTCCCACTGAACGTGGGTCCTGCTCCTAGCACAGGGCGAGTGAGCTATTTACTTACTGAATGCACCAAGCCACACTTGCCCTTACTCCTGCCTTTCTTCCCACAAGGTTCTGGAAAGGCTGAGTTGCTGTAAGCTTATTCATTCACAGACCCTGGGGGATTCAGGATTAGGATAGAAAGCTCTTGGAGCAAACTGTGTAGAGAGAAGAGGGTAGGACAAGATGCTACCTGCAATCCTTAAAATCTGTTCATCTCCATGACCTCACTTCATGCTTTTATCTATGATCAGTGCTAACCCACACTTTAGGATTGTTGACCTTGTAGTCTAGATCCAAGAAATTCCTATGGGACACACTCCACACTTAGGAGTGGGTGATGGGTCCTGAAGTGCCAGAGAGAGCTGGCAACATGTCACCTGGGCCCTAGGCTGCTGGCTAGAGAACTCAGGAGTAGAAGTGAACAGGATAAGTGGATGGATGGATAGATGGGTGGATAGATGGTTGGGTGGATGGATGGGTGGATAGATGGGTGGATGGATGGAAG
>PVLA01000398.1:532934-577285 GCA_004027455.1 Hydrochoerus hydrochaeris | reverse complement strand
ATATAAGAATAATGGGCTTTAGCAAAGATACAGGAGTGCAGGCAAATGACATATGTATTTACAGAAATAATAGCAGAAAATTTCCCAAACATGGGGAAAGAATCTGATATGCATATAAGTGAGGCATATAGAACACCAAACAGTCACAATCAACATAAATCAACACCCAGACACACAATAATTAAGATCTCAGACATACAGCATAAAAACAGAATACTAAAAGCTGTCAGAGAAAAGATACAACTCACCTATCAAGGAAAGCCTATTAGAAACACGGCAGACTTTTCAGCACAAACTCTCAAGTCAAGAAGAGCTTGGAGTGAGGTATTTCAAGCCCTGAAAGAAAACAACCTCCAACCCAGACTGATGTACCCAGCAAAACTTTCATTCAATTTTAATGGAGAAACAAGATGCTTCCATGACAAAGAACAACTGAAGAAATTCATGTCCACAAAACCAACCCTAGAAAGAGTACTGAAAGACATACTAGACAGAGATAAAACTGACCACAACACCCAAAACAACAACAGGAAGAAACCACCAGGTAGGATAAGCAATTAAATAAGAGCAAAAGCAAAAAGAAACAACTGGAACATAACATGGCAAAGTTGAGCCAGTACATATCAGTGATATCCATAAATATAAATGGCCTCAATTCACCTATAAAAAGAAATAGATTGACAGAATGGATCAACAAACACAATCCCACAATATGCTGTACACAAGAAACACATCTGACCCAAAATGAAACTCTTAGATTAAAAGTCAAAGGATGGAAAAGAGGATTCCATGCAACAGGAATCCAGAAAAAAGCAGGGGTAGCTATTCTATTTGCAGACAACGTGAACTTCAAACCTAAAATGATTAAAAGAGATAGAGAAGGTCACTACATACTTGTTAGTGGAAAAATTCAAGAGGAAGAACTAACAATTATAAATATATATGCACCACATACAGGAGCACCCAACTATATAAGACAGATACCAATGGACATGAAAAACCAAATACACAAGAACACAATTATAACAGGGGATCTTAACAGCCCATTTTCACAAAGAGATAGATCAATTAGACAAAAAGTCAGCAAAGAAATAACAGAACTGAATCATACCTGTGAGCAATTGGATTTAGTAGACGTTTACAGAGTGTTCCACTCAACCACATCAGAATACACATTCTTCTCAGCTGCACATGGGACATTCTCCAAAATAGATCACATATTATCCCATAAAACATTCTTAAGTAATTGCAAATGTATTGAAATCATACCATGCATAATATCTGACCATAGTTCACTGATATTGGAAATTAATGGCAAAAGAAATTGTAAAACCTGCATAAATACATGGAAATTAAATAACAGCCTTTTGAACAACCAGTGGGCTGCAGATGAAATTAAAGAAGAAATAAAGCAATACCTACAATTCAAAGCAAATACAGAAACAACATACTGTAATCTGTGGGATGCAATGAAAGCAGTCTTAAGAGGGAAATATAAAGCAATAAATTGTCATATCAAGAAAACAGAATGAGCACAAATAAACAACCTAATGCTCCATCTCAAGCTTCTAGAAAAAGAAGAGCAAGCTAAACCCAAAGCTCATAGAAGAGAGGAAATTGTAAAGATTAAAGCAGAAATCAATGCAATTGAAACTAAAAAAACAATACAAAGAATTAATGAATCAAAAAGCTGGTTTTTTGAGAAAATGAACAAAATTGACAAACCCCTAGATAACATTATGAAGAGAAAGAAAAAACCCAAATTCATGCAATAAGAACTGGACAAACAGTGAAGTGAGGCTCATGGACTCTAACTAGCCATAACCAAAATAAATCTATGCACAGACATATAATAATCAAGATCCCAGAAATTCAGCACAAGAACAGAATATTAAAGGCTGTTCGAGAAAAGAAACTGATCACCTTTAAAGGAAAACTCATCAAAATCATGACAGACTTCTCAACACAAACCATCAAGTGCAGAAGAGCTTGGAATGAAGTGTTTTAAGTCCTGAGAGAAAACAGCTTCCAACCCACATTGATACACCCCACAAAACATTCTTTTAGAATTAATAGAGAAATAAGACAATTCCATGACAAAGAACAACTGAAATTTATGACCACCAAACCAACCCTACAAAAAATAATGAAGGATATTCTAGAGAGAGATAAAAATGATCCTGGTCCCAGGAACAGCAGCAGCAGAGTGGGATCACAGAGTAGCACAAGTAATTGAACTGAGGGGAAAAGTAGGGAGCTAATGGCAGGAGAAAAGCTTGGCAGAGATGAACCAGTGCATATTGCCCATAACCATTAATGTAGGTGGCCTCCATTCACCAATAAAAAGAATACAGGCAGAGAGGATCAAGAAACAAGATCCAGCAATATGTGGTATATTAGAAACATATTGACTCAAAAAGAAATTCATAGACTGAAAGTGATAGGAAAGAAAAAAATGCTCCATGAGATAAGGAACCATAAAAAAGTAGGGGCACCTTGCCCAACAACCACAAAACAGATAGGAAATATATGGCATTTTTATACAATAGAAAGCTACTCAGCTATAAAAAAGAATAATCATGAGACTATTGTAGGTAAATGGATACAACTTGTGATCATGCTTTTGGGTGAAATGGTTTGGGCTCACATAGGTAAACATCGTATTGTCTCCCTATTATAAAAAACTGAAGGAGTTAGTGTTATCCAAAATGTACAATAGAGATTGTGAATGTGAAGGGGAGAAAATGTCTAAAAAGGGAAGATGGAAGCCATTGTTAACTTCTTATTGTTTTGTTTTAAAGTCAGCATCATTTTCATTGTTTTATTTTGATTATTTTTATTGTTTTGTTAGGTTTTAACCTCTTAAAAATTAAAAAAAGGAAAACCTTGGCTACTAATATTTAAAATGGCATGCAGTTAAACATGAATTATTTATGCAATTTTCTCTTTAATATTATTATTACTGCTCACCACAGCTAATAGAAACTATAGAAAACAAACCACAAACCATGCATACTACAATATTCCTAAAACACCAGTTATGGTTTTAGACACTAGCAGGAAAAAAATAAAAGAAAATATTTTACAATGATGACAAAAGTCATGGGATATTTAAGGATTAAGAGTGTGTGAGATCTCTTCACTAAATGCTGAAACTTAATAAAGATTTTAGAAGACTTGCATAATGAGATTTATTATTCTTATGAATAGGGAGACTCAGCATTCCAATATAGCACTTCAAAATTGAGCAATTCCAAACAATTCTAACCATAATTCCATCAGGAACATTTTAGAAATTAACTTTATTTTAAAATTTATATGGAAATATTAAATACACAAATAGCCAGACAAGTTAAAAGAAAAAAGATTGAGGAAATATACCCAACACTTACTGATCTCAATATTTATTGCTGTGAAATCCAATGCTAGCCAGGAGTAACAGGATAGAATTTACCCTAGACACACAAAAATGGAGGAGATGAAACATATGTATCTCTAAATTTTCACTAACTTTTATTCCATGAAATATTTACACTTGCTCATATGCTGCCTTCCCAACTAAACTATCAGCACTATTCAACACAGCACCTTCCATGTAGTCTGATGTTCTTAGAATACGTAACCCACCATGATGAAAGGAGACTTCAGATCAGGTCAAAAGCATACTAAAGTGCTGTCACCTACTGCCTGAAGTGCCTCCTATAAGCATATTGTGAGATTACTCAGACCTGGATTTGAAATCAGCTCTGCTACTAGCTAAGTGGGACTATTTTTGTAAAAATCTACAGTATTTTATTTTATACTTTCAAAGTAGTTGAAAATTATTGATTTATTGAACAGTTTTAATAGATTATAAAAGTACATTACCTTATATGGTAATGGACACATATAATCTGTCTACTAGAGGTAATTTCTATGATTTCCTATACTTATCAATTCCATATTTTACATGAGAAAATCATGTTACAATAAGTGTTCTGACTTCCCTATAGGCTGTTGCTTCTGCATGGGAATTTAATGGGTTGAAAGCAGATGGAAAGTCCCAAGAGGCCTATGAACACACAAATTTATTTTCTTTGACATGTACTCACAAGCATTTCTGACAATCAAGCTCCCTAATTGGTGACTGTGAACTCCTCATAGACCAGGTTGATTTAGGACAAAGCCTAGGAGAGCATAAAAAAGAAATAGGCAATCAAGACAAAGTAATTTCCCTTAAGAAAAAAGAGAGGGCACCCTAGGAATCTGAAGATATCATGCTAAACCCTGAGAGAGATAAATGACTTTCAGGGAACAGATGGTTGCAATCAAATAAATGATCTCGAGTCTTTACACAGAGTCAGATGCCATATTACTGGTGACAAGACAAAATGCAAGCTTTAGTGAGCTATGAATCAACGAGGATTCACACAGAATATATTAACAAACCTCATCAATGAGGAAGATCCACTTTGCACTTGCTGCTCTCATTTCATTTTGATTATAATTACTACTGCTAATTTTCCACAAAATAACAACACATACATATGAAAGACATGAAAGGATATAGTAAATTAAGGGTATCCTTCAATAATCATTAATTTTAAGAATTTATTTTCCTTCCATATACAGTCACTTTTCATCTTTTGTACTTGTACTCATTTTCACTTTTCTCTGGGAAATGAAGTTGGAAATAAGTTCATATATTGAATATATAGTAACTTATTTTTGTATGCATATGGTAAGTCTGTATTAATATTTTATATGTTCAATAAATTTTTATTGAGTGATTATTATTAAGAGGTTTCTGTAGCTCTGGGGCCACAATAGTGGTTCAGATTTTATCTTTAAAATATAGCCATCCATACTTTTCTATTTATTTCAATATACTACTAGCTGAAAGAGTAAGTCATTGCTCTGGTGAGATTATCTGATGCTCAGAGCACTAAACTACTAGCATAAGTAGCCCTAAACTAGTAACATAAATGATTAGTCAATAGTATAGAAAAAACTCTAATCTAAATTGAATTGTACAAGATAAGTAAGACTCAGGTTTTTAGGGAGAGAGATGGATGGGAATTAAAACAAAAACCCAAATGTGCAACAAACTGCATAAAATTTGAAGTTAAGTCCCAGCTACATCTTCATCCAATGAAGCACTTAAAAATATACCAGACTGATTTTCAAAAATAATTACCAATTAAAATATTTGCAATAGCTTCTAACTACGTGCCAATGGCTGGATGGTGGGGTTGTATTCATAATATACAGAAGTCATCAAATTCTTTGTCTTGTCCGTTTCTCAACATCTCACATGATACTCAGTTATTCCCCATGTTCCTTTAAGTACAGTTGCAAGCCTGTGAAACTTACTTTCTTCACTTTCCCTAGAAGGCTGGTTATCCTTCTCTTCCCTTAAAACACCTTATGTTTTAAGAATGAATATTTCATAGACACTTCTAGTATATTGCAAGTCTCTCAACTTGGGGCCACTTTTAGCCTTACTTTAATTCATTGTTTTGACCTAGAAAATAAAGCCTTAAAATTAAATTATATTAAGGAGAATTTAATTTATTATACATTTATTCAACATAATTTATTGAGCATAGCCGCATGTCATATACAGTTAAATTCATTAAAATATATGCAATATAGGAGGAGGTAGTGCTAAAAATTCATGGTATGAATTCAAGAAATAAACAGGGACTCAGAAAACTGTAATGAGAAAAAAAATTAAAGTGCAAACATGATATAAATTGGGAAACAAATTGATGTTACTCAGAAGTAAGATGACGATTTTCACTTGTGATCAAATTATTTGAGACATATACTAACAGAGATGACCAGCGGGTTGGCAATTTTATGCATGGTTCTGAAATTAAGGAGTATCTACGTGACAATATTCTGACAAAACATTTTATTTCTTTCTTTTTACTTTTTGTTTTAAAATTAATTTTTGTTACACTTTTGACACACATAATGACTGCATTCAACATAGGGTAGTAGTGCCTGTACACATAATATCTTAATTCCTTTTTTTCCATTCCCCTCACTTTCTTTTAATCTTTCTTCACTTCTTCTTTTACAGAATTGGTTCCTATTGCTTCCCTTCCATTCCTTTTTATATTTTTATTCCTATGCACTCTTTGTTCTTTTCCCACTGAATATTTTCTTCCTACTTCCCAATTCCCCTTTTTCAGTGCTGATGATCCAACCTGGGGCCTTACACACACTTGCCATGTACTTTATCACTGATCTATATTTCACCTCCATTTTTGTTAATCTTAATAAAATACTTATTTTTTCCAAACAAAATCAATTGATTTAAATATAAAGTAGAATATTTGGCATGTCTAATTAATATATGTTAAATGGTTGTTCAAAAATTTCAGCAAAAATGACCAGATATACATAAGCAAAGAAATGACTCTATTCTGTCAGCTATAAAGGAATGCTATTAAAATGTGTGTGTATATATGTAGATATGATGTATGCATGTAAATATCTAGTAATTATATTGTTATAAATTCTTAATTGTAACTTTGATTCAACCAGTAGTATAGGAGGAATCTTAGGAATGTCACATACATATTGTCACCATGAAGTGAGAATGTTAACATTATTTATGGAAGTATGGGTAAAGAATATTAATGTTATTAATATTCTGTATGTTGTTACATTACAAAGAATTTTTATTTAAAATAAAAATCAAGGCACATTATTCATTATGCAAATCAACAGTGACAACAGCATATGTATTCATATATATTCATGAATAGTAGCTGTGCAATCCTGGTCCAATTTTCCCTCAGTGATGTTTTCATCCTGACATTCTGTTTTAAACTGGTGCAACATTTTTTCTTTCAGTTTTCTCTTGCATGAACAACTTTGAGGCATGTAGTCTGTAATTATCCATTCAAAAACAATAGCTAATTCATTTTTTTTGATTTTCTACTCTATCATACACCTGCAGAGAAAATTAAGCACACATCAAGAAATTATGTGCTCATTTTTGGCATAGTGTGAAGTTCAGTTTGCTTTTGGAAATACAGATTAGAATTTTAGTTTGTAAGTTGGATTCTAGGAGTTTACATTTAAAGCTAGGTGCTCATAAAAGAAGGATGAATCAATACAATACAATACACTCCCGTGTCTTGTGGTGAAATGATACATGATGAGGCACAGAAAGTGGAAAACTGTTAAAACACATATGTTGACTTGTTAACAGATAAAATAGTGTTGAATTTCACAGAGCATTCTGACAATTTTTAGTTTGCAGCATTTGAAAAAGGAGTCAAATGAGCATTTCCCTGGGATGATTGTCCAAGACACAAAATTAATGGGGTTTTTATGTGTTTAGCTTTGTTTCAGTGTTGAGAATCAAACTCAAAGCCTCACACTTGTGAGACAAGTGCTCTACCACGGGATTACATCCCAGGTACCCCAAAATACTATTGAGGCCAAAGTAGGAAAATGTCCTAAGGACTTGCAGAAATTAATTCTTGGTAATCAAAACAGAGTACAGAGAAGTGATATTAAGGCAAGTCTGTGTTTTCTGGTGCATATGTCCTCTCCAATATGATAGCTGCTTGCCACATATAGCTATTTAAACTTAAATTAATTGGATTGAAATAAAAGAAAATTGGATCTACAGTTGCACCAACCACACTTTAAGGTTTTAACAGTCACATGTGACCAGTGGCTTTGTTTCTGGCACTCATTATAGAAGCTCTGTTGGGCAGTCTGGAGGCAAAACTAGAAATAGGGTCTGCCCAGCATTTCAGCATGTACATTTGAGGTAGATAAGCATGAATATAAGGTTAATGACTTTGTGATCGACCATGGAAAAATGAGAGGATTATAGAAAAAGTAGGATTTCCAAGAAAGTTTATGATAATTTCTCTTCAGAATGTCTACTTCCAAGGCCTGAGAGACAGGAAAGAAAATAAGAAAAAGAAAAAAAGGAGGAGGAGAAGGAGAAGGAAAGAGAGAGGAAGAAGAAGGGGAGCAGGAGAGGGGAGAATGGGAAGAAGAGGAAGGAGAAGGGGAAAGTAAAGAAAGAATATTTATAGTGGAAGATTCAATCCTGAGTGTCTGGATTGATACTTTTAGTATCACAAGAAAACTTCCTGACGTAATGTATTTTTGACAATTTTTGCATGTGCAGTGTAATCTCACACAGAAAGCCAGAAGTAGTCAGTTATTAAGACCTATGAGTCTGTTCCTAAAATAGAGTTACTATGTATTGGGCAAAGTTGCTTCTTTGTTTTGATTTTCCTGTGGTGCAAGCTGGCTTCCAAGCACATCAAAAGACTTTTCCTTTCTATGTAGATGAGAAAGAATAGAATATCCTTGTTTGGGACAATTTATTGAAACATGCTATATCTGAAATTTCTAATTAAAATGCAAATTAGCACTCTTATATGGAATTGAATTTTTTGACATTCCAAAGATTTTATAAATTGAGTTAGTGTACTTTCCAGTGGGTCACTCATTTAAGCAATTTGTCTCAGGAAGACACTTAGGTCCTCAGTGACCCAGGTTGTAGGACAATGACATCAACATCACATAAGGATAAGGCATTAGAAGTTTCTGCAAGTATTAAAAATGTTTTTTATATTGTCAGACTTTAAATTTGTATAGTGAGAAATGAGATTGTTTTAATTTGCATTTCCTAGAATATTAGAAAGATTAAACATCTTTTACCTGACATGAGTCAGTTTCTTTTTTTCTGTTAACATGTCCATTTTTTCTAGTGAGTTACTTTTCCTTTTTTACATTGTTTCATTAAATGGTTTATTTATTTAAATTTTTATTATTCTTTCTTGGATATTTTTAGATATTTTTATTTCTTCTTAGATTAATTTTTTGCTGCTCATGCTACAAAAATCATTTATTTACACATGGCTTACATTTTAATTGTCTTTATAGTGTCCTTCTTTTAGCAGATATCTTGTATAATAGTTTTGCTTTATGGTTTGTTTGTACATTTATAAATAATTTACTACCCAAAGCCAAGGATAGATTCTCTGATTTGTTCTCCTAAAAAGTCTAAATATTTCTTTCATTTGTATCTATGCTGTAATTTGAGTTTATGTTTTTGTAGGTAATATTTTAATATGAAGAACTGCTCAAAATCAATCCTTAGTGTTTAATTATGTCTTATTCTTAGACCCTTGTATCATATTTCAAGCTTTCATTTATGGATGGGTCTGTTTCTGACCCTTCTGGCTTTCTCATTGATCCCTTTGCCCTTTACTGATACCCTGTTTTCATAATTACTAGTGATTGAAACTAAGTGTTGATATCCAATAAGCCCAACTATCTCTCTCATCATTTGCACCATGTCATCTCAACGTCAGATAGTGTGCAGCAAATTCTGAATTTCATGTGCAGTGTTGATTTTGTAAAGGACTGATGGACTCAGTGTTGTTGCATCCTACATTTGGTCATATAACTGTGGTGTGGAGATGGTTAGATTGAACTAATATGGTGCTACCATGGCATGGAAATGGAAAAATGCGGGTGATGATAATTATAAGGAAGGAATGAATCAGTAAAGCTTTATAGACAACTCATTTGTATCTTCAAGCTTTCTGTTGTGATTTGTGTCTAGATGTGCACACAATGCCTCATGTGACCCTAAATGGGGTTTTCAGAGATGGCTAGTTCTAAGGTGTATGATGCTGAGATTAAGCGTGTGACGCTGAAATTATGAGTGTTGTAATTACTAAACTAGCCCATTGATTGATTTGGCATGATTATGGGTGTGGATAATGGGAAGACTGACCCTGGGTGTGGTTAGCACCACCCAAATGGCAGGTAGCATGAAAAGGATAAAAGGGAGAGGCAAATTGCTTGCTGCTGACTGCCTTCCTCTTGCTCTGCTTTTCCTCTATGATGTCCCTCTGCCATTCCACCCTACCTTGGAGCAGCCAAACCTCCACAAACCATACACCAAAATAAACCTTTGCTCCTTTAATTTTATACTGGCTCCACAATAAGAAAGATAACTAAGAGGCCTTCTGTCCTGTTTCTGGAATCATTGCAACAACAATTTCAAAAATTTCCTCTTAAATAGAGTCAAACATTCCAATGGATAATTCCCTTTTTAAAAACAGGTATCATATTGACATAAGGGAACAAAATTCCCAACCTACTATATGTCTGTTACAAGTTCATGTTCTCTAAAATCAAAGAATGAATTTTAGGAAAAATGGAAGTTAAGAGCAGAAATATTTATTGAGAGAAAGAAAGCTTCTGTCTGAGAGAGACAAGGAGTCTTGAGTGAGTTGCCAAAGATTCTGTATTTTCTAGGGATTTTTATACAGTAAAACTACGAGGTGAGGTGGGTCTAAAGTAAGGAAAACTGGGAACTTGCAGGACCAACAGGCATGAGGTGTGACAGAACTATGATCAACCAATCAGATTAATTATTCAGGTAGAATTGAGTAAATCAGGGACAAAAGGGGAAGTGAGTCATGTAGCAAGTGGGCATTCTTATAGATCAGTGGCTCTTCCTGAAAGGGGTTGTGGTGGTGACTACTGGTTTCAAAAGGTGATCCATACCTAATCCCTAAGATTTATATTTAAAGGCACAGTTGCATTTGTTTTGCCTTTTGTCTTGAGATCTGACCCACAGCAAAAGGTGTATGTTTCCTCCAACATCACAAGACATTTGGTGCTCTGTGCTGGCTTCTTCCAGGGCCTAGCTCTGTCTAACCGCCAAAATATTTCTAACTAGCTCAGCTGCAGGTAACAATCTCTTTTCATCCTGTTTTGTTTATTACAAAAAAATAAGTGCTAGATTTTGTGAGGAGAGAAAAAAAGCACAAAACTTTAGACATAAAGGAAAGCATCCACTTTCTCTAGTTTATATCAAACGTCTCTCTATCTCTTTATCATTCACTTATCTCTTAATATCTTTTCAAACTGACAGTGTTGTACTAAATTTGTGTGTGCTAGTTAAACATCATTGTGTCAATTTGAATCCCTTGGGAGCTGTCAAAGGAGCAGTGGAGCAGACTTCTGGGTGTGTCTGGGTGGGTCACAGAGGTATGATTCTGGGTACTACATCTAATCCCTGACCTCTTCCTTCCTGCTACCATGAGTGAAGCAGTTTTTCTTTGCTATGCCAAGCACCACCTCCCAATCAGAGGTCATATATATATATATATATATATATATATATATATATATATATACATATATATATATATATGTATCCCATATGCCACATTCCAGTCAGAGGAAGCCAGACTGTCTACTGGTCATATATTCCTCTCCATGTGCTTGGAATAAAGCCTATTTTTTACTTTATATTTGCTCTTTATCACACCAAAAATTCTAACATAATGGTGCCTTGTGACTCAGATGGCAGAGCACATTAGCTCCTAAAAAATCACTCCCCAGTTGGAGCTACCCTGCCTATGAACTACCCGTTTTTTCCTCGGGGATTGTTTACTTGCTGCCACTAATCCCTTTGCAACATCAACTTTCCTCACTCATCACAGGTGAGCTGCTGTGTGGAGTTTTCTATTTCCCTTCCTAAAATCCTCAAGCTTGTGTCAGAAAACCTATCCTTGCTGTCCTTGGACAGAGATAGCAGTCTTTACGCTCCTTAGGCTGAACAGCCTGAGGCACAACTGTTATTTTTGTTCCCTGAGACCCTGCCCCGCACTCTTAGGTGCTAGCGGAGGAGAATGGGTTGGGACTTTCCAAGTCACACTTTCAAAATAGGTGATCTCTTTCCTTAAGTGTGATCTGGGACAATTTTCATGTTCGTTGCGGGGGAGCTAAAGCTCTTACATCCTGAGGCAAAATTGTTCTTTTGGCTCACTTTTAATTCAGTCATGGGGATACCATTTCCTGTCCCCCGAAAAACACACCTCTGGAGTGCCTGGTTCATAACCTTGGTGCTCTTGGCCTCTAAAAGGCTATAAAAACCAAAAAGCTGATCTTTTACTTATGGTTTTGTCACAGTGGCAGCTAGTTGGCAGAAATCCTTCATTTTTAGGCCTTTTCCACTTTGAAGACATGTCTTCCTCTCCTTCTGTGTTGTATTATGGCCCAAATACTTCTGGCTCACTCTGCTCCACCAGGAACTCGCTCTCCCTCCCCACCAGACCCTTTAGATGATGTGGCTCCTGTCTTTATGGCTCCTCCCCTGTATCTCCCAGACCAAATCCTGCAGCTTTCTCAGCCAGGTTTCTGTGCTCTCTGCAGCATCCTCTCCACCTTCCTCACCCCAGTGGCCTCTAATCCTTCCCACAGTTTCTTTCCCCAGTCTCCAATTTCTCAATCCCCTCCACTTGAGCCATCTATTCCATCAGATGGTTCTTTGTCCCCTACCCCTGTGTCACCATTTTCCCTGCCAGTCTGCCATACTTGGTCTTGTGTATTCCAGCATTCCAGCAAGCCACATGGTTCCCAGCAGCCATCTTGCTGCAGCTCACATGGAGGACAGCCACCATCTTGCAGCCCTCCACCATGTGACAGTGTGCTGCCATCTTGTGGTTGGGTCACAGGGTCAATGGTCACCCTCTTGCAGTCCCTCATCATGGGACCAGCAGCAGCCATCTACAGGCTGGTCCAGAGGGATTAGTTCATATTCAAGTTCCTTTTTTCCCTTTCTGACTTAGCTCAGAGTAACCATAAATTAAGTTCCTTTTCTGTTATTCTTATTTCAGGAGATTTCTATTAATTAATCTACAAAAAGGTTCACACTGGTCTATGTATTATAGCTCAAATTGGCCAAATATATTTGAGTGCACTCTAAATTTGTAGCATATTTATCAGTCTATATATCTTTTGTCTGTTTATATTGTACAGATTGTAGAGGCCATGTTTGTTTATTTGCCTACTCTGTAAATAGCTGTTCCTTTTTGAGTTCAACAATCTTTTTTCCTCCTCTTTTACATTTTCAGATTATTAAATCAAGGTTCATTGGGTTATAGGTTAAAAAACATGCTTCCACCTAGGTTTTCAGCTGGTTAAAATGGTGCTAAAACTGGTTAAACAAAATCCCTTGAGGTGAGGAGACATTGGACAGGACTTCAATTGATGAATAAGAAAGTGACCACCTGGAAAATTTAACCAGCTCTTATTCATTAATTGCAGGCCCCAATAGTCTCCATAGCCTTATGGGAAACACACCAACTAAAGTTCACATGGTTGGGACAACTCATTGTTGCTGATCTGATGGTATAATCATGCCTTCAAATATAAAATTGGGATTGTTTATGATGATAAATATTTTCTTTCAGATCCAGACATTTGCCTTTTTCTTGTGCTCCAGCCAGGAGATTCAGGCTGGACCAACCTGAGGTCACCAGTCAAATAATAATTTTTAAACAAAAATTTAGTACTGTATATGTTATACTTAGAGATGCTTAAATAGGGAGCTGTCCAAACAGTGTCATAAATTTCTTCAGTGCTCAAATGTTAAAACACCTATGGCTAATAGAAAATAGTAGTTCCATTTAATGCTCTATTTTAAGCTTACTGCCTCTACTGCACTGAACTATTATCAGTTTTCTGGATGTTCAACAACTAAAATTAAGAGATAATTATAAATTCCTTTTAGATTCCTTTTTCTGGGATCCAGCAGATCTTTTCCAGAAAAAGGTTATATTATACATATTGGGACCATAATTAACTATACTCAACAAGCCTTAAATGACACCAGAGCTCAACTCTCTAAAATTAATAAAACAGGCCATTCTCCAAAAATTAGGTGGCATTAGACATTCTAACAGCACAGGAGATACTTATAAAATTGTAAAACCTAAATATATGTTTGACAAGTGAATGACATGTCAGTTTCTAAAATTCCCTAGACCTTATCCTTATCCTCCCTATTGGAAGCCATTACTAAAATTATACTCATAAATACCCTATTGATTCTGTTATTTGACTCCTTCATACTTAATTGATTCTTTGCCTTTGTCTCCTTTAGACTTAAAGCTGTGCACCTACTGAAGATGAAAACCAGATTTCTTATGACTGTAGAAGAGACAGATACTTTCCACTGTGGGCCAGATTCCAAGACAAAAGGCTAAATTTGGCCCTCAAACCACACAGGGAGATCTTCTTACTATGGCTTTTCATGTTTTCAACAATGGTGATAAAAATTTTTTAAAAAACTGATCTTTTAGCAGTGACAATTGAAGCTCTGAGACAGGTAAACTGAGACAAAGTGGAGCTGCCTGAGCCCCTCCCAGACCATGTTCAAGTGCAACAAAGAAGGACATTGGGCAAGAGAATGCCCCAACCCTGGCATTCCTCTGGGATCTTGCCTCTATTGCAATCTCAAAGGCGATTGGAAGACAACTGCCCTAGCTGCCAGAGAGCAGGTAAGACATTCTCTATCTCTTTGCCTTCATAGGAGATCTCATCCTCACCAGATTCACCACTAACTGATCTACTTGGACCTACTGCTGAAGACTGATGGGGCTCAGGGTCCACAGCCCCCCATTAAGGTATCCTTCTCAGAGCCCCAAGTCCCACTGGAGGTCTCAGGTAAGACATTCTCTGTACTTGTAGACACAGAGGCCATATATAGTGTTCTTCCTGAGTTTTCAGGCTCTTGTGTTAAGTCCTCAGTCTCTGTAGTGGGTGTTGATGGCCAACCTAAACAGCCTTTGCAGACAGAGTCTATTCCATGAAGGTTCCAGACTCTTTTCTTTACCCATAACTTCCGAGTAACTCCAACATGTCCCACACCACTTTTAGATAGAGATCTTCTTCAAAAGCTTAATTTCTCCTGTACCTTCTCCCTCCCCACAGCTCTAGTACTCCAAACACCCTGCAAAGTCATCCCCTCCCCTTCCTTCTTCTCTGGTTAATTACATAGTTTGGGATACCTCCAATCCCACCTATGCTATCCATGCCATGCCTATTTTAATTAGTCTTAGGGATCCTTCAATTTTTCCTTGGGTTCCTTAATATCCCATAGCTCCCAAACATTTATAGAGACTTAAGCTTATAACCAAGCACCTTTTAGACAATGATTTTCTTAAACCTACCCATTTACCCTATGATACTCCTGTTCTCCAGGTATTGAAGCCTGATGGGTCTTATTGTCTAGTGCAGGACCTTAGGGTAATCAATAACATCATTACCCCAATCCCCCAAGTGGTGCCAAACCCTTATACCATGCTCTCTCATAGCCTGCCCTCCACCATTCACTTTACAGTCATAGATCTTGAAGATGCCTTTTTTTTTTTTTTACCATCCCCACTACACCCTAATTGTCAAGATTCCTTTGTGTTTATGTAGACTAACACAGACACTCTCAGGTCTCAACAACTTATATCTGTCATCTCTATAGTAAAACCTCTCCTCAGGGACACATACTACCCCCTTCCTTTCATCAATTTCACGGACACACCCCTGGTCATGACTGGCAGGTAGATTTTACACACATGCCCTGCCACAAAACTCTCAAATATCTTCTCACCTTTGTTTGTACTTTTCAGGATGGATAAAAGCCTTTCCTATAACCAGGGAGACTGCTGATATAGTTACTAAAGTCCTATTACAGGAAATCATCCCAAGGACTACAACCAAGGTGGAGCGGACCCTACCTAGTCTTAACCCCAACAACAGTCAAAGTTGCTGGACTGCCATCCTGATTCCACATCACTCAAGCTAAGCAGTGCCCTCCCAACCCTGAATCTAAACATCCTGAGTGGTCATCTCATCTTCTATCTCCCACCTGTCTCCATCTCACCAAGGCCTCACAGCCACAACTCTCAGGCTAAGTCATGCTTTGTTATCCAATTTGGTTTCTAATCCCTTACCTTCTATTAATTATTGTTTTTACAGGAGGGCTCTTGACAGTTTCTTAAAGACTCCCACATCATGCATAAAATGGTCTTCATGTTGTTCTACGTAACAACTGTCTTAGTTCTCTCTACCTTC
This sequence comes from Hydrochoerus hydrochaeris, assembly GCA_004027455.1. Classification (NCBI taxonomy): domain Eukaryota; kingdom Metazoa; phylum Chordata; class Mammalia; order Rodentia; family Hydrochaeridae; genus Hydrochoerus; species Hydrochoerus hydrochaeris. Next base: position 561,382 of record PVLA01000398.1, on the reverse strand, counting down.
AGCTGTTTAGTTAAACGTGAGATCCCTGTGGGTCCAGGCTCTTATCGCCTTTATAGTGACACAGCCACAGCTCTCCCTACCCCTTCTATCCTTTCCATTTCAACTCCTGGACCAGAGACAAGCCCTACCTACCTACACTTTTACCCTTTCAGATGGGGAAATAATCACCTCTCATAAATTGACTCCTCCTAACCCCACACACTTTTCAGATTTACCACATTATGGCCCTGATGGAACAGCATATTTAAATCAAAGACATCTTTCCATCTACCTCTCCTGGGTCCTTAAATATCATAGTGGCCTGCCTCCCTATACCACCTTGTCTCTGTTTTACAAATCTAGGATGCAGGAACTCACCAATGATAAAGTTGTCCTGGCTAAAACACCTGGTACCAGCTTCTACATGGGAATCAACCATCATCCTGTCAACCTTCCTAAACCCCAATATGATGCTCCCTCTCAACAGGAAGTAGTAAGAGACAGGCTTTGCCCTTTTCCTAACAAACAGGAATGAAGTTTTGCCCCAGTATAAGCTACAGGATATTAAGATGGTGGGAGGCGGTACCAAGGGATGTTTACCTTGAGGTCACTTCCTCCTTCCCCTATTACAACTTCCTTTTTCCTTTCCCAGTGTTCATGAAAAAAGTTCCAATTAGCTCCTTGCCTGTCATCAATGCCTGCCTAAACACCACCCCTGGTCAGTGGTTTTATATATATATATCCCATACCCCACATTGTGGTCAGAGGAAGCCAGACCATTTAATGGTCATATGTTCCTCTCCACATCCTTGGAGTAAAGGCAATTTTTTACTTTATATTTACTCTTTATCACCCAAAAGCTCTAACAACTAATAAAAATAATAAGTTTGTATTATAAAAACTAAATACCAAAGGGCAAATGTAAAAAAGAAATACATAGAACTGTTTGAAGAGTGTGGTAGTCGAGATTTTTATTAATTTTTATATTTTGTTTTCACAATCATGGTGACTAAAAAGCATGATTAGATATATGAAGAAATAGATTTTAAGATGACTAATATAAACCCCACATAGATAAATTTATAGAAAGTTTTTATTTATGTATCTAGATTTAATATTGAACTTGTAGATAGACCTAAAGGCTATCAGCCATTATTTTTAATCAAAGAAGTTGTGCTGCACTAAATGTCACACTGCAAGCCAATGGCAAAATGCTATTTAATTCTGATGGTTTTAAGATATTTTAGGAAAATTCACTACATTAAAATATAATAATATTTTAAGAAGAGAATCTGTTTCTTATAGCTTTATTATTGCTGGAAACACTGAAAGAGACATCTACATTTTAAAGGAATACAGGTTCAACTTGACTCACTGTTTTAGGGGACTCAGGCCATGATGTACTGGCTCCCAGACAAAAGTATTATGGAGGAAGCTACTTAGTTGATGGCACTGGGAATCAGATCAGGAGAATAGCACCAGGTAGGAAAGGAATAGAGATCAGCTATAATATCCAAAGTCACACCTCCATGAGCCACACAGAAATGCCCAGAATTGTCTTCATTAGTCTCTTGGACATTTATTAATCCAGTTAAGTTGACATATTACCATTAAGAGTCATGATCACTATGTGAAATAACTTCATAAGTCTCTCTCTCTCTCTCTCTCTCTCTCTCTCATATATATATATGATTCTCTTATTTTCCTAAATAATGTCTGGTCTTGATTTAACTGGTATATTTTCTTCTTGAAGAAGTTCATTTTGCTATTTTTATTTAACTTTCTGGGGATCCATTTTATGGAAATTATAATGGTAGAGGAGCAAAATCATTAAAAAATGAGTAAATAATTGATATTTGTGAACAGAGAAGTGAAAACAACAGACAAAAGTATTGGAAAGCCTATACTGATTATATAATTTACAGAGAAAGGTAAAGAAGAGATCTCAGTCTTATAGGCTATGGAATGTTTTTGAAATTTTTACTGAGTGCTTAGAAGTTATTCAAGGGTTAGACAACTATACCAATACCTTACTGTTGAAATTTCAAGTTACTAAAATTTACTGTGACTGTCAAAGCCAAACCCACAGGAAGAACAATACAGTTATCAAACTGAACTTTACAACAAAGCAAAACTACAGACTCACGGGGAGCACTTTACCTCTTTCTAGTGAATTTCTAGAGGTGCTTTGTACATTCAGAATGACTTCTTTAGTAATGAACTACAAAGAAATGCCCAAAAGTATAGTTTTCACATTCTTTTATTTTAGCCATTAGTTTGTAGTAATATCTTCCTGTGATTTTAATCAGCATTTCCAAGTGGCCTTTCATTCACTTACCTTTCACACAATCTCTATGGTTAAATATATAGAGATTGTTTTTTCCCATTCTTAATAGTTTTTTTTGATTAGGTTTTATTGGTACATTTTAGACATACATAATGATCACATTCATCATAGACTTTGTATCTCTACATGACATAACTTGTTTTTTTTCCCATTTCCCTACCCTCCCTGTAACCCCTTCCATTCTTTTTTTTATTTAAAGAGAAAAAAAAAACATGTAAAGGGTAGAGATAATACAGAATTTAAAAAAAAGATAAGCAGTAAGAAATCACTAGTTGATAAATTACATATTGTCCTCCTAGAAATATTTGTTCAAGTTACAAAATTAAAGCATACAAAGTAGATATTCAAACAGTGAGTCTGTAAACAGCTACACATGCATGAGTCTCCACATGTATTTCTATCCTTTCTGTATTAGAAGGAAAAACAAAACTTAGAAAGACAAAACAAAACAAATTCCTATAAAAACATGAAACCAAAAAGTCATATAAAACCACAGTACAAGGTGATCTACAATGATTACTGTGTTGTCTCTTATTATCTTCAATAGAAATGTCTATATCATCAGGCATAATTGAATATAGCAGTATAATTGAATATAGCAGTACATAACAATATTAGTAAAAATAAAGCATTGTAGACAGTATAAAACTTTAAAGGCAGGTAATAATCAACCAAGAGTGGACATTCTAGTCAATCTTGTCATCTTCAGTGTAGTTGCCTATTCTCTCAGACTTGATACTATCAATGATAACAGCTTTGAATAAAATCTATCAATACAAAACAGCAATCTAACAAACCAGATTCAAATACGATCAGTCATGGTAAAACAGTGTAGGTTATACAGAGCTTTAGATTAAGTTAATAAGAAAATGAGGATGATTACCATACTATATCCTGCTATTTTTGGGATAACTGTCTGTGCCCTCAAATCTAGTACAAGTAGAATGACTGGAACACATATAATACATCTAAGCAGAGTGGTGGGAGTAATGCGGGTTTTAAATCCTGGTACACTATTAACAATATAGTGTATCAAGTCCATCTATGTTAAAGATTCTAGCCATCCTTCTCTGCCTCATTTCTGCTGTGCTAGTTTTCTGCCTTTGTTTGTCTACTTTTCTCCTTCGTTCTACTGCCTGCCCCACTCATTGAGGCCTTTCTGCCACTGTTCCTAAAATCCTGGTATTTTTTTTCTCTCTCTCTAGAATGTCCTTTAGTATTCTCTGTAGGGTTGGATTGGTGGTCACAAACTTGCCCAGTTCCTCTTTGTCATGGAAGCATCTTGTTTCTCCATTAATTTCTAGTGATAGTTTTTCAGGGTACTTCAATCTGGGCTGGAGTTTATTTTCTTTCAGGGCTTGAACTATTTCACTCCAAGCTTTTCTTGATTTGATGGTCTGTGTCAAGAAGTCTGTCATGATCTTGATGGGCTTTCCTTTATAGGTAATCTGTTTCTTTTCTCTGATGGCTTTTAATATTCTGTTTTTATATTGAATTTCTGGTATCTTGATTATTATATGTCTGGGTGTAGTTTTGTTTTGGTTGTATGTGGCTGGAGTTCTGTATGCTTCATATAACCAAATGTCATTTTCTTTTCCTATGCTTGAGAAGTTTTCCTTAATTATTTCCATGAATAGCTTTTGTAATTTGCCTGTTTGTAGTCCTACTTCTTTGTTCACATTTCTTATTCTTAAATTATAGATTCTCTTGTCGTCTTCTAGCCTTTGTATTGTTACTGCCTGTTTCCTTATTTTTAAGAGATATTTTCTTTCATGTTCACACATTGCAAACTTGTCTTCAAGTTTTGATAGTCTATCATTAGTTTCTTTTAAGGAGTTTTGCCAGCTTTCAATAGAGTTTTTAATTTCCTGGCAGTCTCTTGAATCTGCTTCATGTATTCTATATTTTCTTTATATCCTTTATCAAATGTTTCTCACCTTTTTTGTGTGTGTTCCTTCCTTCTTCCATCTGTGTCTTCCTGAGAGATGCTTAGCATTCCTTTTATTAATCTGCTTATATCTTGCTTTACCTGATTTAATATTTCAGTTTTGAGCTCATCTACAAGGTCCAGATATCTCTTAATGTCCATTGAAGCCATGTCTGATGTTGCATGTTCACTGACCTCAGTCTCTTTTGTTTTTCCCTCTCCTGGATCAGTGTTCTCAGGGTTCTTGGTTGGGGGCTTCCTCTTGTTTCTCTCTCTTGTCATGGTTTTGGTTTCTTCCATACAGGTGTATAGTGGAGGTCCCAGCCCCCCTCCTTGTTGGCCATGGCTCTTCCAAAGCACGCTGGTGAGGGATTTCTGCCCTCTCCTGTTTGCTCTTGTCACTGAAGTGTAAGCAGAGGCTGCATATGCTGGCCTCTCCCCACCAAGCCAGTCAAACTTCAGGGGCCTTCACAAGGTTAGTGTGTGCTAGGTGTAGGGAATCAATTTGGAACAGCTCATTGGGTCTCAGCCAGGGGTGTGATCCAGTCCAAGCAAATCCTATGGATCTGCTCTGGGGAGGGAGCAACCAACTGAAGTCACTGTTGTTCCCAGTTCAGGCTCCTCCTGTCCAATTCCAATGGTCACCCATTTGGTTGTGCCCTTCCTGTGGGGGGGTCTTATTCCCAGAACTGACCATGGATTAATGAAGGTCCCTTTGCTGGCTCCATTCTCCATTGGGCTCACCAACCCCAGATTTGAGCATGGCTGTGGCTCCTGTCAGTGGCAGCGGAAACGAGTTTGGGTGGCTCTGCTGGATGGAGTGAATTCAGGCCGGCTTGAATTCAGGCTGGTGTGAACTTGGTGGGTTGCAGTGAAAGCACCATGTCCAGTAATTTTAGGTCTTCCAATTGTAGCCCCAAGACTGTGTGTTTGATGAGGTTTTTTATTTTAATTTCTTCCTGTGTCAAGAGGATCCATCTCCCTCTATCTGGATCTCTCCAGGATGTTTTATTCTGACATATGAGTTGTTTCTCCTGGGAGGCATTGTATTTTGTTGCTCACTGATTGGCCATCTTTAGATCCTCCCCTTTCCATTCTTAATTGTAATCATATTTTTTTCTTTTTGCTTAACTGTTGACTCCTAAGTGCTACTTTTTTTTAATCTTTGAAGCTAGTCTTTTGTCATATATGTTACAGATGCATGGCTTGAACCTAAATTTTACTAACATATAGATTTATTTTCACCTTCTTAATTGAGTAACTTCCAGAGTAGACTTTTAAAAATTGTGTGATAACCATTTTATCAGTTTTTTAAAATGCATCTCACTTTTTGTGTTTGGTATAAGAACTCTTTGCTTCCTTAAATCTTGGAGATTTTTGTCCTTTCTTTATTTCAAAGTTTAATAGTTCTATGGTTTATATTTAATTCTATGATGTGGTTTGACTTAATTTTTTGATAATATGTGAAATGCAGATCAACTTTGTGCTGATGAACGTGTGGTCCTTAAGCATTGGTAGAAAAGTCTCTTTCCTCTCTGCTGCATTGTGTTTTTACTTCCTCAAAAATCCCTGGGCATATATGAGAGTGTCTCTATCTAGGTTCTATATTTCATTCTGTTAATCTATGTGTCTTCCACTACCAGTTTCATATGGTCTGGATAACTGTAATTACAAAACAATATTTGAATTTCAAACTTGGATTTTGTTTTGTTTTGTTTTATTTTGTTTGAGACAGTATCTCACTATGTAGTCCATGTTGATCTCTAATTCACAACAGCCTGCTGATTGTTGGGGAATAATCATGAGCCACCATGCCCAGCTCAAACTTATTTTAATTAGCATATTTCTTTTCCTTTTCTATGCAAATTTTAGAATAAATTTCCTAGGATTACCAGAAAAATCGCTTGCTAGAATTTTCTTAAAAATTATGTTACAATTTTACATTAACTTGGAGAGACTGACATGTTTATTATGTCAAATTATATGATGAACTCAGTACTTTTTCCATTTATTTTGAGTTGCTTGTCTTTTTCTAACATTTTTGTAATTTTTGGCATATAAGTCCTATACAGCTTTGACTAGATTAATTCTTCAGTATTTATTTTTTCTTTTCTTTTTTGTGTATTTTTAAGTGCCACTTTAATTTTGGTGTCCACATTTTACCTGATACAATATAAAAATATGATTGATTTTTCTACTCTTACTCTGCTTTTGTTGTGTGAACTTGAAACCATCTTTGCTTTTCCTTATGATGGGAATAACCCTGTAAGTACGTAAGAAATTATGGGAAAAATTTTTCTCCTCATATTATGGTTTACTACCAGCTGCTAAAATCCAATTTAAAGTATTTATGAGCATATAAACACTAAAAATACTATAGAAAAATAACTGGAAAATAATGAATGAAACATTCATATGGTTCTTGAAAAGGTCAAGAAAATAAGAAGAGATGAATCAATGAGAGTTGATTCTTTGAAAAGATTAAATGCATAAACTTTAGTCATTGATATAAATATATAAATACAAACAGATATAAATACAAAAACAATACATAAAACCAAGGAGGCTGGGAGAAAATTCAGTGCTTTTCCTATATACATTCCAAGCATGACAAAATAATATTAGGCAAAGGTCCAGACTAATAAATTAGACAACTTAAACAAGTTTTCAAATTCCATTAAATACCTTGACTGGAAAAATTACAAATTTCAGTCTTGAAGAAACAGATTATTTAAAGCAGTGTTTACATGTATCTGTCTTTGTCCAACTCAGGTCCACTGTCCAATGACTTCATCAAAAAGTTCAGACCAGTATTTCAATGAGGAAATGATATTAAGTATACACATTTCACATAGAACTTTGGGGAAGTGATATTTCCTTCCTCATTTTATGTGACCAGCATTACTCCATTATCCAAGCCAGTAGAAGGCATTACTAGAAAATTTTAAATGTCTAACCTGAATAGATACAAAATTCTTAAATTTGAGTACACCAAACAGAATAGTATTGCTAAAGAATTCCAAATTCTCCAAGTTGGGATTTTTCTAGAAATAAAATTTTTAATACTTTCCTATAAATAAAAATTTTATTACTTGTGGATTGATAACTGATGGTCAATATGTAATACCAGCTGAACTGAATTGGCCCACCCAAGGATTATTGCTAAGATAAAAAGGAGAACCGGTGAGGTAGAGGTAGTGTTGTTGTTTGGTGCTCTTGGTTTGTCTGTTGCTATGGGTTCTCCTGGAGGAGTTTTTTGAACTTCTTCCCTGATATGAACTTGGCTGTTATCATCAGAAGAGCTCTAGACCTTGCTCCTGCTGAAAATGGCTACAATTCATTTAGGGGGAGCTTACATTGAGCATTGCTTTCTGGCTCTGGAGAGGAAGATGTGTGCTGTTCATTTTCCAGGAGAAGTTTGTCATAATGGCTTCCAGATATGAATTTGGCTGTTTTCATGGTCAGAGGAGCTCAGAGCCTTGTCATTGCTGAGGATGTCTGTGGTACTTTTCTGGGAAGCTCCAATACTTATTTTGAATGTCACTTCTTGCCTCCAGTGCAGAACCCTCAACCTGCTGGAATAGAACATTTATCCTGCTGGCACAGGCTTTCAAGCTTTCTCTTTGAGCCTTCCCAGTACAAATCCATGAAACAGACTTGCATGAGTCATTGGTGTGAGCTCTAGGCCCCCATTTGGACTTGTGGGGGTCATTGTCACAGGCTCTAGGTCTTTAACTGGACTCATGTGGGACGTTGCCATGAGAGCCAAGCCCTCAACTGGATTATTTAGGTCTTAGTATGTGGACAGATTCACTGCACTCTTTCTTTTGTGTTTGACTTTTTGGGTGACCATTATAAAATAATACTATAAATTATATGTCCTGTATAATTATTTTCTTTGCAATCCTTGACTTGTGAATTATTGTGATTGACTATATCTGATCACAAACAAATTACATAATTTGTATGCAATTACAAAGGGGTAAAATGGAAAAAAAATTATAAAAGAACTAAATATATGATTAACATATATTTAATGTACATAAACATACAGCTAATACAAAAGTACAAAAATCAAAATGATATATTTTTTGGGAAAATTTATATCAATGAACCAGAGTAGAAGATCCAGCAATAAATCCCACAAATGTATCACTCATTCATTACTCAAAATAAGGTGAATCAACTGAGTAGTCTCTTAAATAGTTGGTACTGGACTAAATCAAGGCTTATATGAAAAATAATAGTATTTCTGATTATGACCACAAACCATATTGAAGTTAACTGTAAATGGAAATATAAAGCTAAATCTAGAGTTCTCTTTATGACTCATCATTCTAATTTTTTTCACTATTTTTATTGACTATACAGATTTATGGGTTTCATTAACATTGCTAGAATTTTGTCAGTTAAGTCATTATGCCCTACTCAATAGGTACTACTGGATTATACCCTACTGGATAGAAATTATATGTAAATATTGATTTAAGTGGTATTTATGGGCTGGGGATTTAGCTCAGTGGCATAAGAACCTGCCTGGCAAGCACAAGGTCATGAGTTCCGTCCCCAGTACCAAACTAAAAAAAAAAAAAAAAAAAAAAAAAAGAGTTTAAAGTAGTATTTCTGCCAGACTGAAATTCATTTGTAATTTTTTCCAGTGAAAGTATTTTATGAAATTTGACCATTTTGTTTATTCCAAAATGGACTTCTGCATAATATTGACCTGGACTTTTGCATATTATTATTTTGTTATAATCTGTATATGTATGTATGTATCTATCTATCTATCTGTATAATCTTTATCAAGTTTTCTCTCAAGACCTTGAGATGTATGATTAGATTATTTATTTGAGATCTGATTGTTTTTGTAGGCATTAATAGTTATAAACTTCTCTCCTTAGAATTGTTTTTGCTGTGTCCCAGAGATTCTGCTATGTTGTAGTTTGATTTAATCTGAGTCAAGGAATATATAGGTATCCTCTCTGATTTCTTCAGTGATCATTCAAATGTAATTTTTTTGTTTTTTTGAGACAAAGTCTTGCTATGTAATTTAGATCATGACTCAACCTCCCAAGTGCTGAGATTACATGTGTACACCAGCACACCAGGCTCAAAAATAAATTTCTCAGTCTCTCTATATTTGTACTTTTTGTGGTATCTCTAGCTATTGATTTCTAGTTTTATTCCACCATGATCTGATAAGATGCAAAACTTTATTTCAATTTTTTGTATTTGTTAATGATGCTTGATAGTCTAAAGTATGATCTATTTTTGGAATAATTCCAGGAGCTTTTGAGAACATGTATTCTGTAATTTTTGGGTGGAATATTTTGTTAGCATTTGTAAATAACTTTAATCTATAGTATAGTTTAATTCTGATGTTTCTTTGCTTTTTTTTTAAATCTGGGTACATATTGGTGAGAGGAAAAAGTAGAAGAAGTAAAACTGAGGAAAGAAAGATGAAGAGAAGAGAAAATTGAGATAAAAATCCAATTAAGAAAAATATTAAAACTAAGTAGCATCAGAAAAAAATACCAAAACAAGCAATAACAATAAAAGAGTAAGAAGGGAAAAGAGGACAAACACAAGACAAATGAAAATGAAAACAAACAAGTAAATGAAAGTAATCCCCCATCCCCTTAAAAAAGTTATGAGTTTTCAATTTCCTTTACATTGAAATGTTTGGGTATTTATTTTTAATTTTCAGGACTTGTAGTATTGGAATCTATCAGGTATGAGTCATATCTGGGGCCTGATTTGTTTCTTTACTAACTTTTTGTTGTATAAGTGTTGACTTCTGGCCTAACCTTGCCACCTGGGCAGAATTAATCAATGATGTGTTGTATATACAGCGATATATTCATTTATGAGGATTTTAGTGTCTGTTTTTGCCCTTCTCTGTGCCTGAAACCACTGCTACCCCGGATTTGGATTGAAGCTTGTGAAGTGCCCCACTTACTTCAAAGTCACCTCTTGAGCGTACATCCAGAGACATGGCAAGCATCTGATCAAAGGCATATCTCTGTGCTGGCCGTTGGCAAGAGCAAACAGACAAATGCACCATGTGGTAGAAGTAGGTAGGGAGGATTAGAGGGTGTCAATCAGTCAAGTGCATTTAATCCTAGAACTTGTGACCCTTAGAAAACCACACACAACTGACCTGACTTCTCACAACAGATAGTGTAACCATCATTCCTTCCCAGTCTGAATCTACTATGGTTTAAACTTTCAAGGCCACTTTTCTCAGACACCAACTTTTGTGATTTTTCTACCCTGTTATTGCATTATGGTGGCCCCAGAAAACCCAAAGTGTGGTTGTTTTGTGATTTGTGTTTCCTGGAGTAGCTCAGTCTTACAGAATAAATCTCTCCTCAAAATGTCTCATGATTGGAGTACTCCTCAATATGGTGGACACTGCAGTGGGTTTTTTCTCCAATGTTAGCCTGCCATATGAGTCATTTCAGAGTAAAACCCCACACTATTTACTTGAAGACTGTAATGGCCATGTTTTTTTTTTTTTTTTTTTACTGTTTATCACTGAGCTTCCGGACTTCCTCTGGGTTACCTTGTGCTTGCCAAGACAGGTTCCTCTCCTGGGGAAACAGGGTTGGTGCTGCAGACCACTTTGCCCTTTTCTCTGTGTTGTCCTTTGTGATGCTTTAGCTTTCCTGTTGACTTTTTCTTGATTCACAGATATTTTTTACATGTTCTCCTTGCTAACTAATTCTTCTTCACGTTTCTCCACTACAGATTCTGGAGAGGCTGTGATTCACTACTAGCTTGAACTCAACCATCATTTCTAAAGCTATAACTGTTATAGAAGAAATAGTAAAGGCATAATTTTGTGACCTGAGCACCAGCAAACATATCTTTTTAGAACACAAACACACACACACATACACACACACACACATAAATAGCAAAAAATAAATTGGATTTCATAAAAATTATAATCTTAAAATTAAGATCACAACATAAGTTCCAATATATACCCAATAGAATAGAAAGGAAAAAATGTAAGCACTAACATGACCAAATTCTGGAAAAAATATGAAGTTGTATGTTATCTTATACATTCCTAGTGGAAGGGCAAGGAATTTTACCCTCAACTCTGTAAAATATCTAGCAATTTCTTTAGAAAGTTTTTAGCTTCTCATAGTATCCAAAAATCCCATGCTCAGGTAAATAGTAGGCAGCCACTTAAAATGAAAAAGAAATGATAAGTACAGTGTGGATGAATCTCACATTCCCAAAACTATGTGAAAGAAGCCAGAAGAAAAATGCTGCATTATATATAATTCCCCTTCGATAACTTTCTGAATAGAAAAATATACAGCAATCAAAAACAGATTAGTGTTTGCTAGGGCCTGGTTTTAGAGGAGAAGACTGGTTGTCAAGTGTTTTGAGAGAACTTTGGGGGCTTGTGGAAATATTCTGTATCTTGATTACTTTGGCAATTACATTCCAGTACATATGTATCAAAATTTATGAAATTTTATGCTTTGAAATATTGAATTTTATTGTGCATAAATTAAATCTCAATGTACTTCACTTACAATCCACTTTTTAGCTCCGTTAATGTACTTTACAAAAGCAGCCACCAAAACTCAAAGCTACTTAATAACTGATAATTGAATTTATTTATAGGGGGTGAGAAATCTCACCCCCTGATTTCTGTGTAGAAATCAGTAGAATGGTTAAAAAATGTCAAATATGGTAACTTTTAATTACCCCCATAGCCAAAGTTTTGAAAGTTTTATTACAATTATAGTATGAGAAACTGATTTATGAGGCTCAATTCTCATAGGTAAAGAAATTCTCTAACTTTTGTGAATGTTTTTAGATTTCCTTTTTGATCATTTTATATTCTGGTGGGGCAATAGAGCAAACAGTGCTTAATAACTGTTTGCTAAATTCCCTAATCCACTAAATGCAATTAAAAGTTATAATTATGGGATTATTCAATATTTTTAGGAGTTAAAGTTTCCAGAGACTGGTACGACCTATAGCAAAAATTCACCTGGGTACTTTAGTGCCTAGATTTGGTTGCTTTCCTTTGCCGATCCAGGGGTGACAGTGTATGTCACCTCCACGAATGTCACTGTAAACAACTGAGGTCCTTTCAGACTGTAACAATAGCCAAGGAGTGCTGCAGGCCAGGATGAGTTTCTCCTGCAGAGCCTGTACCAGTCCAGGAATGTCATGTAATCAAGACATCCCAGGATAGTTATCTGAGCTGAGATAAACACAGAGAACATTTTGACATGATATTACAAACTTTAAACTTTTCAAGATTACAAACACCATTTCAACTGAGAAAAAAAATATATTTACTTTTCATTTAGAAATTTATTGAGATGTATTCATTGCTTAGGAACATCTTTAATGATGATGCATTGCATGTTTTTTGAGTCACATAAAATGTGCCTATGTAAGGATGAGTTTTTAATATTGAATTTGCAGTGTTATATTGTACAAATGAAAGCACTTATAATTGTTGTGCAGTATTGTTCAGGATTTACATAGTAGAAACAAAATGTTTTTTGTAAATTATGTATCTTATTTTCTCTAAAATATTCAATTATATTGATTTGCCTAATATTACATATTTAAGGGGCATTAAATCTAGTAGAGTTGAAGACACCTCTTATGTGATCACTGAGTTCCTTAACATACATCAGTGTGTACATATAGTAAAATTCTAATCATCTTACTTTTTATTCTCCTATTTATTTTTAAATTTGAAATACTTTTACTACAGATCAGGTAATTTGTTTTTCAAATTTAACTTTAAAAATGATAAACGGCATGAAGAACACAACTTTTCCAAAAAAAATATACCTCAAATTATGAACAGTCATGTTTTCTAATTCAATTATTTTAAATATGTCAGAACAGGGCTGAAGATTTAGCTCAGCTGCAGAAGCACTTGCCTGGCAAGTGCAGGGTCATGAGTTTGATCCTTGGTACCAAGATACACACACACACACAAACACACACAGAGTGGAATATAGTACATCTCATAATCAACAGTGGAAAAGTAATTTGAGCCATGAAATAAAATAAAGTAACTTAAAAAACATCCTATTGCCCTATTCACTTAGTCATTATCCCCAAATATTCTGTGTTTGGGTATGGTTTAAATTGCTCAATATATAGAAAAATGCATTTAGTTAAAAATCTCTGACCTCATAGAACATATTTCTGGTAGGAAAGTGAAAAATGAAAATTAACTAGTTACATAATATGTTATCAGTAAAGTGCCAAGATGATAATGAGAGAAAAATAACAGCAGGTAAACAATGGAAAGAGTTGTCGTTAGTGACAGAATATCAGGAAGTCTCTTCTGAAGTCGGGATGGTTGACAGAAACACAAATGAAAGAGATGATGGTTTCACATAGGTTTAAGGTGGCAGAGGGACAGCAGCTCAGAAGTATTGAGATCTGTGCTTGGCACATTGAAACTTTCTAGGAACTGGTTGCCAAACATAATGAGCAAGTAAAACAGAGAAAAGGGGAAGCACAACAGTTCAGATAAGAACTCTAGAGAGCTATGGAGTTCTCCTCCCTCAGGGGTAGAAATTTGAGCAATGAGAAAACAGTGAGATTATATTAAAAATTTTTCAACTTACTATAAACACTTTTCATGGATCTTCATGAAGTAGTCTGTTCCATATACAAACTTGCTCCATTTCCTTAAAGACCAACAAGGCCAAGCGTAACAGTTTGAAGAAATTAAATGCTTATTCCATTAGAAATTGAAATTCTGAAATCAGTAGTTGCAAATGTACTTTAAAAAATACAGATGCATATTTTAATAGGCTTTCATGGTTCATGAAAATGTCAATTATATAATGTCATTAGCAATTTTTATAGTGCTTTGAGGTTCAATCATCAGAGTTATAGCTAACATCAAATAAGAAATTTTCTGTTTTGAAAAAGAAAGCAAATAATATCCTATTTTTCAACACCAATTAGAAAAAAATGTTATATTTGATATACCATATGGTAAATACTGATCAAGTTTTTATTTTGAATGGTGCTGTCTGTGTTTAGAGGAATTTAGCTCATATATTGAAACAATTTTTAAAATTTGTGTTACATTGGCTATGCATTTCTGAAATAGTTGCCAGGTAAAAAGAACCATTCATCACAAATCATTTTGTGGCAATATTGTATTAAATTATTAAACAATTAAATGCTTACATGAGACAATAATGTCAATATTTCTAAAATTAAGGCCATTGTCTATTCTAAAAATAAAATTAAATGCTTCCTATCTGGCTTGTATTTTCCAAGAGCCAAAGTCAAGAGAAGATACATGATTTAATAATTAATGATGATGGTGGTGATGATGGCAATAATGATAATAATCATAAATTCATATCCTTTCTGACTTTTCCTGGATCTATACAATTTTCTGAATTATTTTCAAACTATATGGCTAATTTTCTTGAATTTTTTACACACATTCCAAATGTGACATGAATTTTTTTTCATCTTTTTCTTGTTGGTAATGATCACCTAAATTTCTGTTGCTTCTCATGCAAAATTCCTTTCACTGCCCATAGAATTCATGTTAGAAAATGCCTGCTATCCAAACCATGTAAGTCTCAGTCGTGATCCAGTCTGTATTTATTATCACTCATCAAGATCTGAAAGATAACAGCAATCAGACCTTTTTTTTTTTTTCGTAAGTTTTCCCTGGTTTTGGAAACTGGATTGATGAATTCTTCAAAGAACATGTTCTGTGTTGGACACAAATGGAAGCATTTGTCCTAAATGCTTAAATATGGGCATTTGCTCCAGACTGTTTCACATCAGTTCTTTCTATTAAAATGAGCCTTTCACCATTGAATATTCTTAGGCTGTACAACTCTGAAAAAAGCAATTGAAGTACAACCTGGAATTAGTCAAAGTGACTGAATCTAAGAATTCAGATCGCTGAGTAAATGAACTGATTTGTTTAGGAATGTGAAGGTAAGGAAATTCTAATGAAGCACAGGCTAAGATGTAATGATAAGTTTAATAAGGAGCTTCTAGAAAATTTTAATCTAGTCCTAAAATGTAGTGTTATAAATAGTCCCTCTTTCCTGGATGTGTGCTGTGTTAATATAGTTCTTGGGGGCTGCTACAGCCATCACTGATATCAAGGAGGCTCCCATCTGCTCCCACTCTCTTTCCAGATATAGGACAAAGAAGAGAATGGATATGAGCATGGTGACAAAAAGCAGACAGAATAGTTTCAGATCTTCACTTGGCTCTTCCACAACTACCATGATATGAGAATATGTAGCCTCACAAAAATTAATTACAGGGCTGGGAATTTAGCTCAACAGCACAAGCACCTGCCTTATAGGTGTAAAGCTGTGAAGTTAGATTCTTGATTCAAAAAAAAAATAGTTACAGAAGTAAGGTAATCTATCCCCTCCAAATATTTTCAGTTAATATTTATTCTAAAAGTATTAGTAAAAACCTATGACACAGTAGCTCCTGTTAAAAACCATTGGATTTGGAATCTGGGAGAATGAGTAAGTTTTTTTGTGAACCATAACTATGATATGTCAACTTGATTGAGTTATTAAACACTTAGGGTTATCAGTAAAGTTTGGGTATGTCTTGTTGGATTATGCAGGCATGACTTTGGATATTATAGTAGAAATTCCAGGTTCTTCCCTCTCTGACAGTGTTCTGCTCTAATTCTCCATCATCAGAAACTAAGCACCATTATTCTACTAACCCTTTTACCATAATATTTCTGTTTTAAGTCCAACTAACTATGGACTGAATCCCTTGAAATTGTGAGCCAAAGTAAGTCTTCCTTTAAATTGTATGTGATTGGCTATTTGTTCCAAAAATGGGAAATCTGACTTTTATAATGTGTATCACCAAGACCTTTAACAAACAGTAACCCCAAAATTTTTATAAATCAGGGTCATAGGACATCACTGCTAGCAGTGCACACTCTGTACCCCAAAACCAGAAGGAAGACAATTATCTGTGCCATACATCAAAAAAAAAAAAAAAGAAATGCTTTTTTTCTTTGCTAGGAAGTAGATCAACACTTGAGGGACAATGCTGGTAGAAAAACAGATCTGAAAAAGAGAGGTTTCTAAGAAAAAAGTACATGGGCTTATGAAGCCAAGAATCTATGAAGATGAGAATGATGATGAGTAGGTTTCCAAATACAGTCAGCAGATAAATGATGAAGAAAAGAATAAATAGACCTAAAGATGGCCGATTGATAGGTAGCACGATAGAGAACCTCTCTGAGAAAAACAACTCAGATGCTAGAACTTAACACCATAAAGACCAGATGAAAGGAGAGGAATTCTCATGACCCAGGAAGAAACTGAGGAGAAAGAAAAAGAAATAAAATGAAAAAAGAAGAAGCATGGATGGAGGGCTGGAGCTGGGCATGCTCCCTTCACTGTACTGGGAGCATCTTAGAGTCGGGCAACTCATGATTGAGCTGAGGTCACTTCCCATGCAGAGCTGGGGGTGGTGAGCTTGGGACCCTGGGCAGGAGGAGGAGCTGCAACAGGGAGAGGAAATGGCAAACCAAGCTGCATGGATTTTGGTGAGTGCTGGGAACTGGGTTCCCCAGAGCAGGAAAAACAGCTAGATAACATTTTGGATTTGGGCAGAACAGGCTTGTGTCGATAACTGAGGTGGCATCAGTCGGCAGTTCCTGGCCCAAAGTGGATTGGTGGGATCTGCTTGGGCTGGGCCATGCCCCTGGTTGGGACCCAATAGCCAAGGACAAGGCTGTCCTAAACTTGTGACATCTCAGGGCACACACTGACATGCTGAAGATACTCACTGGCCTAAAGGGGAGGTTCCAGCCCACATCATCCCAACGTGTGCCTCACAGATCGACAAGAGGCTAGAGAGAGCAGTGGTCTCCTAGCCAGTATGCTTCAGAAAACCTGTAAGCAATACAAAAGGATCCTGAGACACCCCCCCCCACCATTCACCTGTCTGAAAGAAACCAGAAAACATGACAAGACAAAGAAACAGCAAAAAGCCTCCAACCACTGACCCAGGGAGTGTAAGTCCAGGAGAGGTAAATCAAAGGAGATCAAGGGCAACATACAGGCAATATCAGACACTGCCTCATTGGAAATAAAAAATACTTCCATGACCTCATCAACGAATTTAAATCTGAAATTTTAACTCAGGTGAAGCAAGATATAAGAAGATTAATAAAATAAATGCTGGGCACTCCTCAAGAAGATACAAATAGAAGAATGGAGGAACCCAGAGAAAGGAGAGAAGCCTTTGATAAAGAATATAAACAAAATCTAGAATACATGAAACAGATTCAAAGAGAACATCAGGAAGTTAAAAACTCCATTGAAAGCTGGCAAGACTTTTTAACAGAAACTAAAGACAGACTTTCAGAACTTGAAGATAGATTTGTAATGTATGATCATGAAAGCAAGGAACTCTTAAAAATAACAAGAAATCAGGAAGTAACAATAAAAAGGCTAGAAGACAACAAGAGGATTTATAACTTAAGAATAAAAAATGTGAACAAAGAAGAAGGGAAAAACACAAATTAAATAAAAAGGTTATTCACTGAAATAATTAAGGAAAACTTCCCAAGCATAGGAAACAGAAGTAATGTTGAGATATATGAGGATACAGAATGCCAGCCTGCTACAACCAAAGCAAATCTACACCCAGGCATATAATTATCAAGATCACAGAAATCCATTACAAGAACAGAATATTAAAAGTGGTCAGAGAAAAGAAACAGATTACCTATAAAGGAAAACTCATCAAAATCACAGCGGACTTCTCCATGCAAACTATCAAATCAAGAAGAGCTTGGAGTAAAATATTCCAAGCCCTTAAAGAAAATAACCTCCAACCCAGATTAATGTACCCTGTAAAACTGTCTCTCAAAATTAATGGAGAGACAAGATAGTTCCAAGATAAAGAGGAACTGGGGGAGTTTGTGATCACCAATCCAACCCTGCAAAGAATACTGAAGGACCTGCTAAAGAGAGAAGAAAATCACCAGGATTCCAGGAATGATGGCAGAAAGACCTCAATGAAAGGGGCAGACAGTGGAATGAAGGAGAAAAGTAAACAACAATGACAGAAAAATAGCGTAGCAGAGATGAGGCAGAGAAGATTGTCTCTATTGCTGTTTTGACTGATTCTATTTGAATCTGGTATGCTTGATAGCATCTAGTCTGAGAGTAGAGGTAACTACTCTGAAGATGACAAGATTCAATAGGATACCCATTCTGGTTTGATTACTAACTGCCTTTGAAGTTCTATAATGTCTCCAATGTTTGGTTTTTATTAATAGTGCTATGTACTGCTAAGTTTAATTATACTATGTCTGACAATATAGACAATTTTATTGAAAATAATGAGACATCATAGTAATTACTGTAGATCACCTATTATTGTGGTTTTATATGTCCTTATCATTTCATGTTTCTCTAGGAATTTGTATTGTTGACTTGTTTTGATTTGTTTCTTCCTCTAATACAGAAAGGCTAGGTATTCATGTAGAGACATACATGTGTAGAACTTCTAAACAGTTTATGAGAATTGATTATAGTTATTGTAAAAAAAAAAGAGGAAAAGAAAGTATTCTAATGGATATAACTGCATGTATGTTTCAGTGTGTAGAATTGATAACCATATTACTAAGTTTTTGTTGGATAGATAAACAGAACTGATTGCAGTCTCACTGTTTAAAAGTCTACTTTGCATGCTTTAGTTTTGTAACTTGAACAACTACTTCTAAGAGGAAAATATGTAATTATCAACTAGTGATTTCTTACTGGTTTTTGTTTTTGAAATTTCATATTATTTCTACCCTCTTTCTGTTTCATTTTTTTTTCTTTAAAGAAAAAAAGAAATAAGAAAAAATTTTAACAAAGCAAATGGAAACTAACTGCTTAAAGATACACCTAATTAAGACTATACAAAATTACAACATTTTAAAAGTATTTTTCTGCAAAGCTAAAAGATTTTATATTTTCACATACTTTATCATTCTGCCTTTTATATGGATTTTTGAAATTTTCTAGAATTCAAATTGTTTAATTATGTTTTATATTCATAGCACCTCGCAAAACTTATGTAGTAGAACTTAATTAATAGATGCAGAGTGAATATGAATTAATAAAATGCAAAACAAAATAAAATATAACTATATAACTTAATTCAACATTTTAATCAGAGACAAAAAGATTATTTTTTTATCAGATGACTCAGATTCTAGATGAAGTTTAAATCATATTGCTTTTGAACTTTTGAGTAAGATGTATGTTAATTTCATTTTTATTTATATTTTGTAGAAATCGATCTGAAAATGAAAAAGCAGCCTTTTTTGTAACAAATCATTATTTTATATTCATATATTTTCAAAGTGTTATGATTATTTAAACTCATATAAAATTGCTTAAAATTAGCCATCACAAATTTTTATTTCCAGAAAAAACTTGATTTCAAATTTTCTTATGCATACGCAAATATCAATATTTTATTTCTGTAAGCCCATATATGGTAGATACATCACTTATTTTTATCTTTTCAGTTGATGGTTATTTTCACATTTCAATTAGCAAAGCATAATTAGTAAACTCAGACTCAAATGTCCCTGGAAATTTAGATCAGATTTCAGTGGTAATATCCTACCTGGCATCTACGCAGAGATTCTTGGCATCGACGTAAAAATCTGCCATGGAAATCTAGATGTTCTTCCTTTGTGTTCTCTGAGAATTGGCTCTATTCTTATTTTCTGCCATCCATCTCAGTGAGAAATTCAGAGAAAGTGCCAGATGGCTCATCTTGTAAAGAACTCTGTGTAATCAGGAAGAATTTTGAAATAAAGCAAGCCTTGGCAGAAATCACTCAGCAGAGCTCTTCGTTACTGTTGTTGTTTGAAAATCCATTTTTTGTGCTCAAGAGAAAATGCAATAGCTGGAAATCAATATTTCTATAGAATTACATTCCATAAATTCATTCATTTTCATAAAAACTTTAATAACATGTAGAAAACAAGAATGAGCTTATCACCACATGCATGACAGAAATGTCCAGTTCAATTCAAAAAGAGAAAAACTTTCAAATTAACTCTAGATGCAATATTTGATTTATTTAATTAATAAAGGTAACCAACAGAAAACAAACTGACTATAGTAGTTTTAACTATGGTTTGTTTTTCATGGTTTTTGTTATCCATGGGAAACAACAAATATTAAATGAAAAATTCTAGTAATGATCAAATATAAGTTTAAATAACATTTTCCAGGATGTATTGTTATAGTTAGTATTGTTAACTATTACTATAATCTCTTATTGTTACTAATTTATAAACTGATCTTTATTATAATAGGTATGCACATATAGGAATAATCATATTATATACAGGGTTTGGTTTCAGGCATCCACTGGACCTCTTAAACATAATTCCTGTAGTTAGATAGGAACTTCAGGATTCAGTACAATTTTTGGCTAACCTTACAAAAAGAGTCTATGAAAGAAGATGTTTTATATGTAACAATGTGTACTGCTGTGACTGGTTAGTAATATTTTATTGAAAAATATAAAAGAGAAAGCTTACTCTGAATCTTCTCACTCTTCAAGGGTTATGCAAAAAATTTGACAATTCTTATCTCAGGAGTTCTAGGCTGTATTTTAAAAATCACCTACTTTTTAATCCATAGACACACTCATAATATCAAGGAAGAATAAAGGAAAAGGATCCAATAAAAAAGCAGGTTTCTAAGACAGGGAGAATGGTAATTAGAGAAAGTATAGATGAGGAAAGATTCTTTTGACAGATTTTGAGTTTGCTTTTCATACCTCTGAGAACTGTAAAATACTACATAGTCTGTCTTGATTGGGCAAGAGGAAAATATGGCCACATTGTAAATCAAAACTGGATGAGGCAGGTAGAACCCAAGAAATGAGAATAGTGCTTACATGCTGAGAATTTGGAATAGTATCAGTTGAAATGGAGGGGAACAGAAGAAATTTCCAAAGGGAAACTAAATGTCATACATAGAAACCTCCACTCCCTGTGGTATGTGCGCTTACACTCATCTCGTTCTTTCTATGTCAAATTCTATGTATCAGGCCCCTTCCAGATTAAATTCTCTCTTTTATGTCAACTCAAATTTTTGTTAACTTCAGGTCCAGGTTACAGCCCTGTCTTTTTGATCTAGCCATTAATTGATAGTTTTCCTAGCTCCTCCTTTAGTGTCCTTAATTATTTATGTTTCTGGAAAATTTATGTTCTACTTCCCTCATTAGGACTCTGGAATCATTCTACTTTCCTCCTGTTTTGTATTGCCATTTATTATAATTAATCCTCATTACAATTCTCAGATAAAGGCCCCTCTCAACAGCAAGCAACAGCTCTATTTCTATACCTGCCAATTCTGTATCCTCACATAAGTTTCTTTCAGAGGTCTTATGTGTTTTCAAGTGGAGCCCATTGTCTTTTGAACACTTGGGTTCAAACTTGTGCCTCTGCCACTTGTACTTATAACCAAAACTTGAAATCTGTCTCTTATTTAGCCCTAATCTTCCCTTCTCAAATGTAGGGACCCTGATTCCAAATCTTAAATATTTAGTGTTCTACATCTCTATTTGTATTAATGTCATTCTAGTACAAATTAATGTCTGCTGTAATCTGTTTTACTGCAGCACTCTTCTCGCTAATGTCTTCTAACTCCATTTGTACTCATCAGGTGTAACTGTTTTAACTTGCACCTCATGGATGACTTCATACTGCTCAGTTAAGTCTCAGAACTAGCAAGCAAGCTTACATATCTATGACTATTCACTAAATATTAGACCCTCTTAAGTTGTACTTCCAAGAAAATAGCATTTGTCTTCATCAACAAACTTATCTGTGAAATTTACTAGTATGGAATTTATATTTCCCCCTGAATTATAGATTCAGAATAAAACAATGTGGTATGACAAATAATGACCTTGGAGGCTGGGGATTTAGCTCAGCGGCATAAGTGCCTGCCTTGCAAACACGTGGTCATGAGTTCGACCCTGGTACAGATTTAAAACAAACAAACAAACAAAAAAACAAAAAAACACAGAAAAATAATGACCTTGTAAAAACTACTAATTGAAATTCAATTACACTGGTTTAGTGACTGGAATATTTTATTTTGAACTGATGAAATTTTGGGTGGGTGAATGATTTTTGCATATCAATACTTGAAGAATTTTAGTGATTCAAGAGAAACTGGTAAGTGGAATAATGGTTCTCAGAGAGAAGTACAAGTCTTTAGGCTGTGACCCTGTAGTTAGAATGTTACACTGGCAGGAGTAATTTTACCAATGTAATTAAAATTGTGAGCTCAGAATAAGGATACTATCCTGCATTAACCAGATGGACTTAATGTAATCACATGAGCCATCAATAGCAGAGAACATCCTCTGATTGGAAGAAAAAGTAATGCAGCTGAATAAGAAGTCAAGAATCTTCCAAGCATCAGCAAAATTTGATACCCTTTTAATTGCTTTCTGATATAAAAAAAAAGTCTTGAGGTTCTAAACACAACTCCAATCTGACAGTCCACAAGGAAATGAGATCCTCATTTTCACAAAATCAAGGAAGTGAACAGTCGATCACCTGAAAGACCTTATAGATGGATATGAAAAAATGGGCCACAGACTACAACACTTTTGTTTCTCCTGAGACCTAGAGAAGAGAGACCAGACAAGCCTACCTGGGCCTCTCACATACAGACCTACAAGATAATAAATTTGTGTTGTTTTATGCCATTATATTTGTGATAATTTGTTATGGTGGTAATAGAATACCACTAGGTTTTCATTGTTATTGTTGGGAAGTAAAACATTCCTATAAATAGTCTAAAATTAATTTGTACTCATTATTATCCAAATTGTTCTATATATCCAGAATGTCAGAAAACACACATTTGATTTGTTACAAGATTGGAGAGAGGCCCAATACTCTAAGACTCATATGGTTTACATATATTTTTAGCATGAAATACTACACTTATGCAAAATTTGTTGGATTGGGAAAGCTATTGTCTTATATATCGATAGATTAAAAACAAATTCTTCCATAGTACAATATTGGTATGCTAAATTTTAGATACAGTATTTTGGAAAAATATTTTAGATTTTCTTATTAGGATGCTTATGAAAATTTTCTTAATAGAAATTTTAAATGCTGGCAGTATTTCACCTTGGAAAAAAATCCATCATCATTTTCACTTCACTTAAAATGGTTTTACGTCCTGAGCATGTAGCATGTGCCTGTAATCTCAGTACATGGGAGGCTGAGACACAAGAATTGCAATGAGTTTGAGGCCAGTTTAGGCTACAGAGTGAGTTCAAGGACTGAAATGCATAGTGAGACCATGTCTAAAATAGAAAAAATAAGAACAAAGACCCCAAAAGCTAAACAGCTAAACTAAACGAAAATAAAATGGTCTTAAGGTAGGCTTTAACAGAAGTGTCAACGTGATAACTATTCATTCCAAATTTGAAGTAGAGGAAGTTTATTGTAAATTAATTGTGACTACTTTAAGAATTGGTTATATTACTCTTAGATTTCCTGTGCAAAATAATGGGTATAAAAATATGTGATATTGGAAAGAGAGGGAGGGAGTTTGAAAGATTTTGTTTGAAAGTTTGCCAAACTAGGTTGGCCTTAAAAGGATGGTGGCACTATTACCTTCTTCAAATCCAGATATCAAGAGCATGGCTCTAAGACCTTCAATGGTGTTTTTGTGTGAAGACAAATAGATTGGTGAGCAAGTCACTCTGACAAAGTTACCAGAGCTTATGGCATAGGACAAAGTGGCTATATTCACAATCATCTTTAAACTCTAGTTGACTAGGGAAAGTAAAGGATATCTGTCTATCGTCTATCTATCTATCTATCTATCTATCTATCTATCTATCTAATTTTTTGCATAGCTATATGTCTTATGGGAGACAAAAAGAATATGGGGTCATATTGGAATTTGTCTTTTAAGACTGCCAGAGAGAGAATACATCAGAAAAATGGCAGAAAAGAGTGATGTGATCTTAGTGATTAAATGAGATGTCACATGTGAAAATCTTGAAGAGTGTTGTTATCCAGCCAGGCCAAAGCAGGAAAGAAGTGTTCAAGGATACGATTTGCTGAAGAACTTAAACATACTGTTGAAGGACATGAGCTTGACATCTTAGGAAAGTAACAGTTCAGGGGTGATACCCTCTAATCCTTTACCACTTGTAATCCTCACCCCCAAACTTTACCAGACTCAGAAGGATTAGAGACTCCATAGCACTCTAAGGACAGGAAAGATTACTTCCTGATGCCAATACAAACTGATAAAGCTATAGACTCTTTCTTAAAGCCAAAAAGCCCTAACTACAGGCTTACACAGGGGAAACAAGAAAATTCTGAACTCTGAATGGAGTTAAAAACTGATTTTATCATGACTGAGACATTTTTCATCCTTTAATCAAGACAGTATTCAAGATGTAAATTGGCTACAGGAGTGTCTAGTACTTAAAGGAAACACATAGCTTTAGGTGTTAAGTTATAATCTTGCATTAGTGCATGTTTGTCAGAAAGAATCAAGAGTTATTTTCCTTCTAGAACACTTGGGTAGGTACTAATTAGCAAGCATGTGCATACTCAGAGTTTGGTATTTGAATGAAGCAGGAAAAATTCTTCAACCTTAAAAGGACAGAGGCTTGGCCCTGCCATAGCAGACGATGATAGTCACTTCTTTTACCTGAGCCACCACTAACCTCAGGATCTGTCATCAGTCTGCATTAGCATGTCAATCTGCTTTTGTGTTTGGGGTTGGATATAATGGAAAGATGGAACATTTCTGATGAAAAAAAAACATGAAAACATTGATTTAAAAAAAAAAAAAAAACAAGGTATTCTTCTCCATTTGTATCTGAAAGTCATGAAACTGGGTCAGGGTTATGGCTTGGCAAGCACAAGGTTCTGAGTTCAATTCCCAGTAGCAAAAAAAAAAAAAAAAAGTCATGAAACCATGAAGTATTCCCTGGCATGCTTGTCATACTGCCTTCTCACACAAAGGAAAGAAACATGTAACTGAGCAACATAATTGTATACCTGAAACTGTAGGTGATGTCAGTTGCCACGTATTTATTTTAGACATCTTTGTTTCCACAGTGCATATGTATACATAAACTGTTATAGGAATCTCAGTTAAAATTTCAGAACTATTATGTTTTTCTTTGTCCTTTTCTTTAGTGTATTCCAATCAGTTTTAGGCATCTTGAGAGTATTCAAGTATTCCTTTATTCAGAACATTATGAGATACACACATACATATGTATATTCTCAATTTGACAATATTTTCAAAATTTACATTTTAATAGAACATAAGAGATTTTCAAGATTTTGCAAAGATAAAATTATGAAACACTACCTGAGGTCAAAAAGGATACAAATTGTGAATAACAATATAGCAAGTACATTGGCAAGAATACGATTTCTAAACAAAAAAATTGAGATATTTGCATGAAAGAATATTTAAGGAAATTACATTATTTTAAAAAGCATAATACATGCTATCACAAGTGGTAGTTAAATACTGTATATGGAATATTACTGAGTTTTATAACTCAGAAAATAATTATATAAGAATAATGCATCTATTTAGAAGAATATTAATTCTTAAAATTTGCTATTACCTTAAAATATAATCCCCATGGCAATAAAAATCTCATTAAAAATGTCTTATGTTCCAAGTAGACTTAGGCTTTTCTGAGTATGAAAACCTGGTAAAGAAGTATATTACTTTACTGGTGTTGCTATAAAAAGACACCCAAACCTGAGTTCCCTGAGCAACTGAAACATGTCATTTTTCAGTTCTGCAAACCAAAAGTCTGAGGTCAGGGTATTAGATGAGTATACTATGTATGAAAGGGTTAGAGATAGATATCATCCAAGCCTCTGTCCTGGCCAAAATGCTGTCTGAACTAATTTCTTTTACTTATATTTAAATTTTTAATAAAAAATCATTTTACTTGACTTTGAAGAAATATGAAAATTTCAACTACAATAAAATATAAACCAAGAGTAACAAAATATGTCCAGAAACATTGGAATATATTTGACTTCACCATATCAGATTTTTATTGAATTTATAATATGGCATATACTTAAATCTAAAAATATTTATTATAGTAAAATCCATATTGCTATTAGTCTTCAGAACATTCCCCTTCACTTAAAACACACTTTTTGAAAGTCCTTTCTTGTGAGTGTCTTCAGTTGTGCAGTCATGGCTATTTAGATGCCCTAAACTGATTGAAATGTTTCTTTTATGGTTGTTTAGATTGGGGCAAGAGATAGAAAGTATTCACAGTTCCAGAACAAATGATTAAGGTAGATGAAGACGTGCCATATTTTTATGACCCTGACTTTCTGTTGGATGACAAGCAACAGCAGAAGTTATTGTAAGGATGCCATAGTCACTAAAGAAGACTTCCAGAACTGTTTCCAAAAGTGGCAAGAAGGGCAAGATAAATGTGTTTGAAGTGAGAGTTGTTTGCAAGATTTAGCTATTACAAATTGTGCTGTTATGAACATGGGCACACATATATTGTTGTGGGATGATTTTTCAGTTCTTCTGGGAAAACACCCAGAAGGGGTATAGATAGATTCAATGTGACCTCCAATGCTAGTTTTTCTGAGAAATCTCCATATGCATTTTCACAGTGGTTGCATCAAGTCTACACTCCCACCAACAATGGGGAAGTGATCCCTTTTTCCCAGAGCCTGGCCAACATTTGTTATTAGTTAATTTCTTAATGACAGCTATTCTTTCTGGAGTCATATAGAATCTCAGTGATGTTTTAATTTGCATTTCTCAAATGACCAGTGATGTTGAAAATCTCTTCATATAGTTATTTATATTTCTTCATCTGAGAAGTGTATATTCATATTAGATGCCCATTTTTATATTGGG
Organism: Hydrochoerus hydrochaeris; assembly: GCA_004027455.1. Lineage (NCBI taxonomy): Eukaryota > Metazoa > Chordata > Mammalia > Rodentia > Hydrochaeridae > Hydrochoerus > Hydrochoerus hydrochaeris. Next base: position 534,150 of record PVLA01000398.1, on the reverse strand, counting down.
TCTTTGACTTTGGGAGGCTTGATTTTTTTCAATTCTTTATATGTTCTAGATAGGTGTCCTTTGTCTAAAGGTCAGTGGCTAAAATTTTTTTTTCACTTGGTGGGCTTTCTTTTCACTCTGTTGGTGATTTCTTTTTTTATTTAAAGAGAAAAAAACAGAAAAAGGGTAGAAATAGTACAGAATTTCAAAAAAACCAGTAAGATAAACAGTAAGAAATCACTAGTTGATAAATTACACATTGTCCTTTTAGAAATAGTTGTGCAAGTTACAAAATTAAAGCAAACAAAGTGGACATTCAAGCAGTGAGACTGCAAACAGATCTGCTGAACAATCCAACAAGAACTTAGAAATATGGTTATCAATCCTACACACTAAAATATACATGCAGTTATATCTTTTATAGCACTTCCTATTTCCTCTCTTTTTTACAATAGCAATTACACATTTTTAAAATTTTATTTAAAGAGAAAATAAAACAGAAAAAAGTGTAACAATAATACAGAATTCTAAAAGAAAAAAAGAAAAAAACCACTAAGAAATCACTAGTTGATAAAATACATATTGTCATCTTGAATGTAGTTGTTCAAGTTACAAAATTAAAGGATACATAGTACACAATCAAACAGTGAGACTGACAGCAGTTCTGCTCAAAGATTCAGCAATATGGTCATCTATTTTACACACTCAAACATACATGCAGTTATATCCCTTAGAGCACTTTCTTTTCCTCTCTTTTTTTACAATAGCAATTACACATTTTGGTTTTATTACTCTTGTAGTTCCTATTTACTTTTTACACTAGAGACACGATATGATATCTATAAATATGATTCTTATTTATTTCACTAGTGAGGGTAGTCTCCAGTTGTCTCCATTTGCCTATGAAGGCCTCAAGATCATCCTTTTTATAGCTGAGTAATATTCCATTGTATAAAAATGCCACATCTTTTTCATACACTCTGCAGTTGATGGGTATCTTGGTTGTTTCCAGGATTTAGCTATCACAAATTGTGTAGCTATGAACATGGGTGCACATATATCACTGTGATATGAACTTTTCAGTTCTTTGGGGAAAATACCCAGGAGGGGGATAGCTGGATTGAATGAGGCATTGAATCCTAGTCTTCTGAGAATTCTCCATATGGATTTCCATAATGGTTGCACCAGTCTACATTCCTATCAATCGTGGAGCAGTGTTCCTTTTTCCCCACAGCCT
>PVLA01000398.1:445674-532834 GCA_004027455.1 Hydrochoerus hydrochaeris | reverse complement strand
GAATTTGGGGACCTTGATGTTTTTCAATTCTTTATATGTTCTGGATATAAGTCCTTTATTTGAGTGGTTGCTGGCTAGATTTCTTTCCCACTCTGTGGGTTTTCTTTTCACTCTGTTGGTGATTTCCTTTGAAGTGCAGAAACTTCAATAATATGAGATCCCAGTTGTTGATTTTTTGAAGTGTTTCCCATGTAGTTTGTGTTTTGTTCATGAATTCTCTGCCTACCCTTACGTCTCCAAGACTTCCACCTACCTTGTTTTCCAGTAGTTTTAGTGTTTCTTTTTTTAATATTTAGGTCTTTGATCCATTTAGACTTTAGTTTTGTTCATAGTGAAAGGCATGCATCTAGTTTCAGTCTTCGGCATGTGGAGAGACAATTTTTCCAACACCATTTATTAAAGGGGCTGTCCTTCCAGTGGACATATTTAGCCCCTTTGTCAAACATCAGGTGGCTGAGTGTCTTTGTAGTTGTGCTTGCATCTTCTAATCTGTTCCATTGATCCTCAGGTCTATTTCTTTGCCAATACCATGCTGATTTTATCTCTGTGGCTTTATAGTACCCTTTCAGGTCAGGAATTGAGATGCCTCCTGCCTTGCCTTTGTTGCCCAGAAATGCCTTTGCTATTCTAGGTTTCTTCTGTTGCCAAATTAATTTTAGGAGTGTTTTCTCTAGATCTGTGAGGTATGTCAATAGTATTTTGATTAGGATTGTGTTAAATCTTTATAACAGTTTGGGGAGTATGACCATTTTCACAATTTTGGTTCTTCATAGCCAAGAGCCAGGAATATCCTTCCATTTTCTAATACCCTCTTCAATCTCCTTTTCAGCATAGTATAATTTTCACCATATAGGTCTTTTACATTTTTAGTTAGGTTGATTCCTAAGTGTTTCATCTTTTTAGATATTATTGTAAAGGGCGATATCTCCATAATTTCTCTCTAAGTGAGGTTTTTGTCTGTGTACAGGAATGTTATTGATTGTTGAGCACTGGCTTTGTATCCAACTACACTGCTTAACTTTTTTATCACTGCTAGTAGTTTTTTAATGGAGTTTTTTGGGTCTTTTATATCAAGTATCATGTCATCTGCAAATAATGATAATTTAACTTCTTCCTTTCCTATCTCTATTCCTTTTATTTCTTTCTCTTGTCTGATTGCCCTGGCTAGTGTTTCCAGAACGATATTGAAAAGGAGTGGTGATAGTGGACATCCTTGTCTTGTTCCTGATTTTAAAGTGAAAGCTTTTGGTTTTTGTCCATTTAGTATAATGTTTGCTGTTGGTTTGTCATACATGGCCTTTATAAGGTTGAGGTAGACATCATATATTCTGAGTTTCTGAAAGGTTTTTTATCATGAACATGTGTTGGACTTTATTGAAAGCTTTTTCTGCATCTATTGAGATGACCATGTAGTTTTTGTTATTGTTATTGGCTCTGTTGATGTGGTGTATTACATTTATTGATTTGTGTATGTTAAACCATCCCTGCATTCCTGAAATGAACCCCACTTGGTCATGATGTATAATCTTATTGATGATTTGCTGCATTCTATTTGCCACTATTTTATTGAGAATCTTTGCATCATTGTTCATTAGTGAGATTGACCTATATTTCTCCTTTTTGGTTGGATCTTTCTCTAGTTTTGATATCAGAGTAATACTTGCCTCCAGAAATGATTTAGGAAGCATTGCTTTCTTCTCAATTTCATTGAAAAGTTTAAGGAAAATTGGCATCAAATCTTCTCTAAATTTCTTGTAGAATTCAGCTGTGAATCCATCAGAACATGGGCTTTTCTTTGTTGGTAAGTTTTTAATTACATTTTCAATTTCAATAGCTGATATTGGGTTGTTCAAAATTGCTATATCTTCTGGTTGAGCTTTGATAATTCATATGTTTCTAGAAATCTGTTAATTTCCTCTGTGTTTTCCACTCTTTGTGAGTAGAGAGTTTCAAAGTAGATATTCATGACCTTTTGAGTTTCCATGTGATCTGTAGTAATTTCCCCATATTCAGTTCTTATTGCATGAATTTGGGTTTATTCTCTCTTACTTGATAAGGTTAGCTAGGGGTTTGTCAATTTTGTTTTTTCCTCAAGAAACCAGCTTTTTGATTCATTAATTATTTGTAAGTTTTTTTAGTTTCAATTGCATTGATTTCTGCTCTAATCTTTACGATTTCCTCTCTTCTATGAGCTTTGGGTTTAGCTTGCTCTTCTTTTTCTAGAAGCTTGAGATGGAGCATTAGGTTGTTTATATGCTCAGTCTGTTTTCTTGATATGACAATTTATTGCTATACATTTCTCTCTTAAGACCACTTCCACTGCATCCCACAGATTACAGTATGTTGTTTCTGTATTTTCCTTGAATTGTAGGTATTGCTTTATTTCTTCTTTAATTTCATCTGTAGCCCACTGGTTATTCAAAAGGCTGTTATTTAATTTCCATATATTTACACAGCTTTTGTAATTTCTTTTTCCATTAATTTCCAATTTCAATGTGTTATGGTCAGATATTATGCATGGGATGATTTCAATACCTTTGCATTTACTTAATGTTTTACAAGATATTATATGGTCTATTTTGGAGAATGTCCTATGTGCTGCTGAGAAGAATGTATATTCTGATGTGGTTGGGTGGAACACTGTAAACATCTATCAAGTCCAATTGCTCAGAGGTATGATTCAGTTCTATTATTTCTTTGCTGAATTTTGGTCTAGCTGATCTATCTGTTTGTGACAATCGGCTGTTACGAACCCCTGCTACAATTGTGTTTTTGTGTATGTGGTTTTTCATGTCCATTAGTATCTGTCTTATATAGTTGGGTGCTCCTGTATTTGGTGCATATATATTTATAATTGTTAGTTCTTCCTCTTGAATTTTTCCACTAATGTGTATGTAGTGACCTTCTTTATCTCTTTTAATCATTTTAGGTTTGAAGTTCACATTGTCTTCAAATAGAATAGTTACCCCTGCTTTTTTCTGGGTTCCTGTTTTCCATCCCTTGACTTTTAATCTATGAATTTCCTTTTGGGTCAGATGTGTGTTTTGTATACAGCATATTGTGGGCTCATGTTTCCTGATCCATTCTAACAATATATTTCTTTTTATAGGTGAATTGAGGCCTTTTACATTTATGAATATCACTGATATGTAATTGCTTGACTTTGCCATGTTGTATTCCAGTTGTTTGCTTTCTGCTTTTCCCCTTGTTTAATTGCTTGTCCTATCTGGTGGTTTTTTTCTGTTGTTGCTTTGGGGATTGTGGTCATTTTTATCTCTGTCTACTATGTCTTTTAGTACTTTTTCTAGGGTTGGTTTGGTGGACATGAATTTCTTCAGTTGTTCTTTGTCATGGAAGTATCTTGTTTTTCCATTAAATTGGCATGAAAATTTTGCCAGTTACATCAGTCTGGGTTGAAAATTATTTTCTTTCAGTGCTTGAACCTCACTCCAACCTCTACTTGACTTGAGGGTTTGTGCTGAAAAGTCTGCTGTGATTCTAATGTGCTTTCCTTGTTAGGTGAGTTGTGTCTTTTCTCTGACAGATTTTAGTATTCTGTTTTTATGCTGTATGTCTGATATCTTAATTATTATGTATCTGGGTGTGGATTTACATTGATTGTGACTGTTTGGCATTCTATATGCCTCACATATCTGCATATCAGATTCTTTCCCCATGTTTGGGAAATTTTCTGCTATTACTTCTGTGAATACATATGTTATTTGCATGGACTCCTGCATCTTTGCTAATGCCCATTAATCTTATTTTGTTGCTCTTGGCATCATCATGAAGCTTCTGGATTGTCATTTCATGCTGCTTTGCTATTTTTCAATGTTCTTTGTTTTCCTGATCACTAATTATGATCTTGTCCCAAGGTCTGGAATCTTATCCTCAGCTTCCTTTAGGCAGTTTTGCATGCTTTCAATCAAATTTTTTATTTCTTGGATGTCTCTTTGAGTTTGTTTCATGAATTCTGCTTTTTTTCTATATTGTTCATTCAAAGTTTCAATCAGTTTCCTATGCTGCTTTACTTTTTTCTCTATTTCTTCTTTAGCTGCATTCTACAACTCCTTTACTAAGGTTGTTATTTCTATCTTTACATGGGAGAGTACTTCTAATTTCATTTCCTCTATAGTCTCATGGAGTTGTTTTTTTATTTCACTTGCTATCATTTCAGAGATTCCCGGTGTATTACTTTTGGGGTCCTCTATTTCAATATGTCCTATACTTACTTCTTGTGGACTAGATGTTAGAGACTACATTTTGCTTTTTCATTTTGTCATTTTCACTCTGCCTGATGCTTTCTGTGTGTAGGAGGTGGTCACCCACACTCTTCAGACTCTGAAAGGTCTTACAGTTTGTTGGAGGGGGCTTTACTACTGGCCCTATTTACCCACTGTACACCTGCATTTTGGGGACACATTCACCACCTTGACATAGTTACTCTGCTGCAGTCCAAGATTTGCCACCTGGGAGCAAAGTACAAGTTTTTTCCGTGCACTGGGATTCCTCCAGAGCATGCAGTCAGGGCCTGAGGTTGGAATTTGAGTCCTGCTCACTGCTTGGTGTTCACTACATATTCCAGTTTTTTAGAAGCATGACAAGCCATCATCATCACCTCCCCACAATGGTCATTGTCTTCTCTTGTATATAGAGTTGCAAGTTGAAATGTTGAGTCCTTCTTCAGGTATGAGTTCTTGGCCAATTTTATTATTCCTTATAGACTTGACAACTCCTTGTCCTGAAGTCCAGTGATTTGTTTTGATGTGCATGATTTTGTAATAAGACAAAATCCCAGCTACTGATTCTTTGAAATACTTCCTGTGCAGTTTGCACTTTGCTCATAAACTCTTTGCCTACCCCTTTGTCTTCAAGATTTTTACCTACCTATTTTCCAGTAGATTTAGTGTTTCTCGTTTAATATTTAAATCTTTGATTCATTTTGACTTTAGTTTCATGCATGGTGATAGACATGTGTCTTGCTTTAGTTTTCAGTCTGTGGAAAGCCAATTTTTCTAGCACCATTTATTAAATAGGGTATATTTCTTCCAGTGAATTTATTTGACCCCTTCATTAAAGATAAAGTGGCTGAGTATCATTGTACTTGTGTCTACATCTTCTAATCTGTCCCACTGATGCTCTTGTCTGTTTTTTTTTGCCAGTATCATGCTGATATTATCACTGTAGCTTTGTAATATAAAGTCAGAGATTGTGAAATCTCCTGCTTTGCATTTGTTGTTCAGGATTGCCTTTGCTATTCTAGGTCTATTCTGCTTCCAAATGTATTTTAGGAATGTTTTCACTAGATCTGTGCTGTATGCTAATGGTATTTTGGTTGGGATCCTTTAATCTGTATAATAGTTTTTGGAGTATGACCATTTTAACAATATTGGTTCTTCCTATTGAAGAGCAAAGGATATGTTTCTGTTTTCTGATATCCTCTTCAATCCCCTTTTTCAGAGTACTATAGTTTTCCATATATAGATCATTTACATTCTTTGTTAGATCAAAGTATCCTAAGTATTTTACTTTTTGGGTGCTATTGTGAAAGATGCTATTTCCATAGTTTCCCTCTTAATGAGTTGCTTATTTGCTTACAGGAATGCTATTGATTTTTGAGTGTTGACTTTGTATCCAGCTACAGTACTGAATTTGCTTATTGTCTAGTATTCTTTTGGTGGAGTTTTGGGGTCTTATTTGTAGAGTATCATGTCATCTGCAAATAATGATAATTTAACTTCTTCCTTTCCTATCTTCATTCCTTTTATTTTGCTCTCTTATCTAATTGCTCTGGCTAACATTTCCAGAGCTGTATGAAAGAGTAGTGGTGGCAGTGAACATATTCATCCTGCTCCTGATTTTAGAGTGAAAACTTTCAGTTTTTGTACATTTAATATGATGTTGGCTGTTGGCTTGTTATAAATGGCTTTTATCATATTGAAGTCGAGACCATCTATTGCAATTTTCTGTAGGTTTTTTTTATCATGAATCTGTATTGAACTTTATCAAAAGCTTTTTCTGCATTTTGAATTTTCTGCATTTTTCTGCCTTTTGAAATGTTATAGATGGATTTTATCATATTGAAGTCGAAACCACCTATTGCAATTTTCTGTAGGTTTTTTTTTTTATCATGAATCAGTGTTGAACTTTATCAAAAGCTTTTTCTGCATTTTGAAATGATCATGTGATTTTTGTGTTTGGCTTTGTCAATGTGTTGTATTACCTTTATTGATTTGCATATTTTGAACCATCCCTGCATTCCTGGGATGAATTTCACCTGATAATGGTGTATAATCTTCTTGATGATTTCTTGTATTCTGTTTGCTAGTGTTTTATTGAGAATTTTTGCATGTATATTCATTATGGAGATTGGCCTATAGTTCTCCTTTTCAGTAGGGTCTTTCTCTGGTTTTGGTATCAGAGTAATACTGGCTTCCAAGAATGAGTTAGGGAAGAACTATTTCCCTTTTAGTTTCATTAAAGAGTTTGAGGAACATTGATATTAAATCTTCTCTAAGGTTCTTATAGAATGGAGTTGTAAATCCATTAGGACTTGGGCTTTTCTATTTTGGTAAGCTTTTAATTACATTTTCAATTTCAGTAACTGATAGTGTGTTATTCAAAATTTTTATATCTTCTTGTTTCACCTTTGATAATTCATGCATTTCTAGGAATCTACTCATTTCTTCTGTGTTTTCCAGCCTATATGAGTAAAGAAATAGGTATTGATGATCATGTGAATTTACATGGGATCTGTAGTAATTTCAACCCTTTCATTCCTCAATGCATGAATTTTAGATTTTTCTTTACTTTTCTTGGTAAGGTTGGCTAGGGGTTTATCACTGTTGTTTATTCTTTCAAAGAACCAACTCTTCAATTAATTAATTCTTTGTATTGTTTTCTTAGTCTCAACTGCATTAATTTCTGCTCTGAACTTTATGATTTCCTCCCTTGTATGAGTTTCGATATTGATTTGCTCTTTTTTTCCTAGAAGATTGAGATGAAGAATTAGGTTGTTTATTTGTGTTCATTCTGTTTTCCTGGTGTGAGAATTCATTGCTATATAGTTCCCTGTTAGAAGTTCTTTTCATTGTTTCCCATAGGCTCCAGTATGTTGTGTCTCAATTTTCATTTAATTGTGCATATTGTTTAATTTCTGCTTTAATTTCATCTATGACCCATTGGTTGTTCATGTGTGTGTTAATTTCCATGTGTTTATGTAGTCTTTGCAGCTTCTTTTGCAACTATTTTCCAATTTCATTGCAGTATTGTTAGATAATATGTATGGGTTAATTTCAATTCCTTTGCACTTACCTAAGCATGATCTATGGGCTAATATATGGTCTGTTTTAGAGAATGTCCCATATGTGCTAAGAAAATGTGTATTCTGATGTTGGGTGAAACACTCTGTCAATATCTAGTAAGTCCATTTGTTCACAGGTTTGATTTAGTTCTACTAGTTCTTTGCTGACTTTTTGTCTAGTTGATCTATCTCTGTATATCAATGGGGTATTAAGTTCTTCCCTTACAATTGTGTTATTCCTTATTTGATTTTTCATGTTTTTAGCATTTGTCTTAGTAATTAGTTACTCCCATATTTGATGCATAAGTATTTATGTTTGTTATCTCTTCCCCTGGAATTTTGCTTCTAGTAAGTAAACACTGACCTTCTTTATCTCTTTTAATCATTTTTCAAAGTTCACATTGTCTCTAAACAGGATATTTGCCCGAGCTTTTTTCAAGTTTCCTGTCACATGGAATATTGTTTTCCTTCCTTTTACTTTCAGTCTATGAGTTTCTTTTTTATTTAGATGTGTTTCTTGTACATAGCATATTGTTGGAAATTGTTTTTTATCCTTTCTCCAATCTATTTCTAATTCTGATGAATTGAGGCCATTTAAATTGATGGTTATAACTGATATGTATTGGCTTATCTTTGTCATGTTTTCTTGTTGTTACTTTTCCCCTTTGTTTAGTTGCCTGCTCTGCCTTGTTGTTTTCTTTCTGTTGTTCTGAAATTGTGGTCATTTTTACCTCTGTCTGGAATATCTTTCAGTACTCTTCCTAGGGTTGATTTGGTGGAGAGTAATTTATTTAGTTTTTCTTTGTCATGGAGGAATCTTATTTCTCCATTAATTTTGAGAGATAGTTTTTCAGAGTATATTAATCTGGGTTGAAAGTTGTTTTCTTTCAATGCTTGAAATACTTCACTCCAAGCTCATACTGACTTGAATGTTTGTGTTGAGAAGTCAGCTCTTATTCTAATGGGCATTCTTTGATAAGTGATCGATTTCTTTTTTCTAACAGCTTTTAGCCTTCTGTTTTTATGTTGACTTTCTGGGATCTTGATTATTATGTGTCTGGGTTTAGATTTATTTTAGTTATGGCTGTTTGGAGTTCTATATGCCTCACTTTTCTGTATGTTAGGTCCTTTTCTGATACTTGAAGAGTTCTCAACTATCACTTCTGTAAATATTCTATGTCATTTGTGTTTAAGCCTGCATTTTCATAGACACCTCTGTTTTATATTGTTTTTCTTTGCATTGTCTTGGAGGTGTTCAATTGTTATTTCATGGCACCTTGTTTTTTTAAGAGTCCTTTCCTTTCATGTTCCTTAGCCACAATCCTGTCTTCAAGGTCTGAAAGGCTATCTTCAGTTTCATTCAAGCTGTTTTGCCATTTTTCAATGGAAGTTTTAATTTCCTGGATAGCTCTTTGAATCTGTTTCATGCATCCTATTTCTTTCCTGTATTGCTCATTAAAGGTTTCTATCATTTTCCCATGTTCCTGTCTGTTTTTATCTATGTTTTCTCTCGCTAGACTGAGAGAGAAAGAGAGAAAGTCATTTCTTTCTTTACCTGAGGGGTTATTTTTTTTTATCTGATTTCCTCTGTAGTCTCATGAATTTGTTTCATTCCTTCACTTGCTATCTTTTCAGAAATTTCAAGTGTGTCAATTCCAATGTCCTCTGATGTTTTCTCTACTTTGCCCAGATGGGATGGGCATTTTGCATTTTTGTTTTGTCATTTTCACCTCTTATAATATTTAGTTTTTTCAATCCCATTAGTCTTGACTGTCCATCATGTGTGTCTTAATGTCCTATTGTGTGGCTGATGTTCAACCAGTTGCTGAATCTTACAGTGTGGGGGAGGAGCCAATCAGGTGAATTCCTCCTGGAGGTCAGTTGGATAAGTCCTATATCCTTTCTAGGATGGTTAGCCTAGGAGTATTGATGTGGTCCAGCCATTAGCTCACATTATTACTGCATCTTCGGACTGTTCCAAGTCGCTAGACCCACCTGTCTGTGGTATGCACTCCAGCCAGGACCCTGCAGTATCACTGGAGAGTTTGCATGCCCAGTGAGGTTCCTTTAGGTGGGGGAAGTCCTTATCAGTGCTCTCATCTGCCCACTCTAGTTCTCTGTATGGAAAAAGGGCTAACCCACTCTTTTACTAACCTGCCAATGTCCTCTAGGTAAGGAAGGGTTCACCAACACTCCTGACAACCCACAGAGGTCCTCTCCTAGGGAGGTAGGTCACCATGCTTTCTCTGGCCCACCAAAGCCCTCTGGGTGGAGGAAAGTGTCCTTGGGGCTCCTGCCAGCCCACTAAGGTACTGTAGGTTTTGGAAGAGGTCACTGACGCTCTCAGTGGTTCCTGAGGTTTTTGGGGTGTGGGGAAGGGGTGGCCATGGCTCACCTCAGCTACAGAGGTTGTCCATGTGTGGGATGGGCAGTAACTGGTTTTTTACACTTGATCTTAGCCAAAAGGCCGAGAAGCGATTGTAACTGATTTTTTAAAGATTCAGTTATTACTAAAATGTAGTAACAATGCAATATTTAATGACAGACAAAGGTAATATTGACACAGATATTTGGGTTTAATATAATACATCTCAGATTTGAAAACTATATATTCAAACAATTTTTTATATATTTTGAAATTAAGCAATAAATTCCTTTGAAGAGAGTCTGTGATATCTATGGTTTAGCAACAATCGAGAATTAAGGAGGAGTTGACATTTGTTGAGAACTTATCATCAGCCTGATGCTGTATCATGTTCTCTTCAAAATGTCTTATTTCTTCTTCACCCTAACACTTTCAAAAGCTCTACTTTCCTGTGACTGATAAGGAAACTGAGGCTCAGAGAGATTAGGTGCTATGCGATAGATTTGAACTTTTTAAATCTCTTTCAGGCTGAGAGAAATTGAAGGAAAAAAATCACTAAAACTATCAAACACTTACATAGAAAAATCAGTTTAATGAATTTGTATGGAACATTTTATTTTGCTAATAGAAAATAAGTTTTTCTTTGATACCCTGAGGAAGATTTATGCAACCTAGTAATACACTGGGTCATAAATATACCTTAATACATCCTGGATACATAAATAATGTATCTTTTTCATAATGGAATTAAAACTAACAGAAAAGTGAGGCTGCAACTTGAAGAATTAAAATATAAGCCTGTAGTTCTCAAATAATTTTTCAAAATGAAAATTGAATACTGTTCATGTATTTTGTACCTAATGCTTCCTTGACAGATTCAAGAGAAAAGTGTTTGTGAGCTGTCTATTTATCTGTCTGTCTGTTAACGGAAGCTGAGACTTAATGTATGAATATAGCAAAAAGGCAGAGTAATGCAGGGAAAATCATGGAGATATAACTTTTGCAATTTAGAAATAATCTTGTAAACATGAACTATTTCTAATTGAAAAAAGAAGGAATTTGAGTTTTATGAGAATATTGGAAAATAATTTCCTTGTCTGTCTTTCACTTTTAAAACCTTGGAGTTTACAATTAATTTTAGTAAAAGCAAGCTACTGGGGAAAATTTTTAAGGAAATAATTAATAGTAACAAAAATATCACATAAAAATATGTAGGGCACAAGTAGAGCAGTATATCAAGGAAAAGTCATAGCATCCAGTAGCAGTTTTTAAACAAATGTGAAAAATGGTAAGTTAGAATGTAACTTGAAGAATTAAGAAAAATGTAAAAATAAACCTAATTATTCCACAGGAAGAAATTAATAAAAATGAAGAACTATTAGGCTTAAAAACAGGAAAAGTAGATGTTCCTCCCTTTTCACTCTTGCTGCTTTTGCTGTCTTCCACTGCCATGAACTGATGCTCCTCTGCCATGACTCCCTGCCTTGGAACCAGCTGATTATGGACTGAAACCTCCACAAAATGTGAGCTAAATAAACTTTTACTCCTTAAAGAAAAACCAAAAACTGGAAAAGTATTTATTAAAATAAAAATGCCAAATCTTTATAGCAACAAGCAAAATTAATAAATCAATAGTGAAATTATTAGAAACTGATCATTAGCATCTTAGATATTTTAGATGGAAATAATTGCAAAGAAAAAATAAATTTAAAAAAATCATGGGTTGAAATATGAAATTCTGTGAAAATGCATTTCTATGAAAATACAATTTACCAAGATGACCAAGAAATAGACAGTTAAAGTGTATATAGCAATTTACATTGGAAAATAGGAAAAATATCATAATTTTAAAGAACATCCTTCAAGGCAACACCAGACAAGCCCATGAACACAACACATGAAGATAGGAAAAAACAGTATGTGTAAAGTATAAAGATGCCATGTGAATTAAATGGCTTAAGATCATAGGAAAGGAAGAGGTATCAGAATATTTGTGCCAATAAACTATAATAATTATACTAAAATTGAACAAATATTACACACATACCAAAACTAGAATTCTGACTATGATGACTATTGAAACAAAAAGCTGAAAAAATGTAGCAAAAAAATTTCAACACTACCTAACAAATATTCATGACTAATTTTGTTATTCCAGCAGCACTAGGATATTTTGATATTAATATAGTACTTATTATAAGGAGAATATCATAATCTCATTTTCAGAGATACTGCCTAATTATTTGGTAAAATAAGCACTGTAGCTTTTATAATGTTCACTGTAACTCTCTTTCAAATAGATAACCATGCACTGCTTTTATATTTTGGTAGTGATTTCCAGCTTCCTGTTAAAATCCATTTCTATGTATTTTTGGGCACAACCCAGAACAATATAGCATTTCTTAGTCTCCTTTGAAGTGTGGTTACATCAGTAACTTCTATAGCCACTACTTAGTACCACTGAATTGTACTTTTCCAAGTCTGCTCTTTAAATTCTTCCAGCACAGGATAGTATATCTCATTCTTTTTACCTAGTGAACAAGGTGGAAATAACATATAAATGATTTTAGCACATACGTATGCTATGACAGGTTTTCAGTAAATCTGCAACTATCCTGACCTGCTGCATAATGAAGCTTCAATTTTTCTGAGGGTTTTTCTTTTTTTTTAACTAACTACTGTGTTTAGGTCTATACAAGACTTAATGTACATATAATTTTAATATTTCCTGAAAACAGCCTCCTATGTCTGTTACATAATCAAGAAATTGACTTTCAGCCAGGTGTGGTAGTGCACATCTGTAATTCTAGCTTTCTGCGAGGCTGAGGCAGGAACTTAATGAACTGGAGCCCAGGGTCGGCAATTTAGCAACTTCGTGAGACCTTGCTTGAATCAATCAATCAAAACTGGGGAATGTAGTTTAGTGTGAAGGCCATGAGTTCAATTACCAATACCATACCCCCAAAAAAGAACAAATAAAATTGTATGGAACTACCACATATTTTAGTTTATGTGTTTAGATGGCCTGTCCTACTATAACAAATAACTCAGTGGATAAATACAAATATTGGTATTGTTACTTTAAAGTGTCCTCGTCAGGGCTGGTTTGTTATTCCTCCCAAATACCTATTTTTTTAAGGTTTAAATTCAATCATTTGCTAGAATTTCTTAACGGCAAATTCTAAAATTTAAAATCTTTCCTTAGGATTTCTAATGATTCTCTTGCAGCCCTAATTTGCTTGGAGAACCATAAACTCAAATCTACAAAGTTGATCAGCAGACAAGGAGGCCTGGACAGCAGCTTCCATTTCATTGTCATGAATCAGCAGAAGCAGCATCTATTGGGTTAGGTACTTCTGACAGTGGCTCTTTGATTGAGCAGGTTGATTGCAACCACACAAAATTCCTGGTTATAGAAAGAATTGCTGTTCTCTGATAATAGCTTCTTTATCTATAGTTTCTTAGGTAGAATAGAAAAATTCGTTTCTTTGAAATCTATATGGTGTGGTAGACATGACAGTCATTCTCTGATGTTTAGCTTAGAATTTGTTTTGCAACCCACCCCTTTTATATGCCCCAATTTTATTTATTTATTTTTGCCCAATATAGTCAATTCCCTTGTTTACAAAGGAGCTCTCACCAGTGCAGTGACCTAAATTTCCTAGATGCACTCTCTAACTCAGTCTCCACCATATTCTCCTCACTAGCTAGAACACTTCTGCCTAATCTCTCCCCATGGTTTATTTTGATGTTAGTCATTGAAAATCACAGCCAACAGTTGGAGAAATGAAGCAAGAGTTGGCTGGGAGGGAATTAATCTGTGAAGATGTTATTAGTTAAGGTAGTGTTTACTGAATAAATGCCTTTTGCTCTTCTTTGCCATAGTTACATTTCAACAATTTATATTCTTTTCCTGTGCTCCACTTCTTCTTTATGATAGTCATATCTTGTAAGTTGTGACACTAAATTTCACTCTTAGGAACAGAGATATCTGTAGTCAAAGTACAGTTATAGCTCAAGATACGAGACATTATTTGAAAATATAATAATTTTTGGAAGCATGTTCTAGCTGGTGCTTTCTATAACCAACACTTAGAAATTCATATATGTTAAATACATATTTGAAGCTATGCAGTATTGTCTTTATTGCTATTTGTCTTGCTTCTTTTAGTAAAAAACACATTCTTTCCAGCACTAGAGTATTTTCATAGTTTAAGGTAAAAGAGGCACAAAAAAAAAGTTAGGACTTCTAGTCCAGACATATGCTTACTCTTGCAGAATGGAGTGGCAAGAGTCAGTGTAAGTTACTTGTTCACTGAAATTTCAGCAATGTGTCTCGACTTTTAGAGAAAACATGTTCCACTTTACACCCAACTGAGACCGTTTTAGTGTGACACAGTCACATCCACTTTTTGTGTGATTATGTAAGGGTGTTTTACTCATCTGACTTGTATGACAGAGATAGAGAACTGTACTGCAAATATGAAATATTTACTGTGTATCCTTTCTGGGAACATTTCCTTCTATAAAAATGAGACTATGCCCCACTAATTTATCATAGTTTATCTTAACGTAACATTACACCAACTGTAATGTGTAGCCTGCACACTTCCTGCCCCATTCTTTTACACTGTTTTGGTAATATTCTTGTCATTTTTGAAAACTTTTTTATGCATGGTACAAAAAAGTATAAAATACTAATCTTTTTTAAGTTGTCAATATTTATTTATGTGACTTGAAAAATAAGAAATAAGATTAATTTATTCAAATATTCATTCACATCCTCTCAAATGTTTCTATATAGCAAAATAAGAACATTTGTTACTTCACATAGTACATACTTCACTGCTCTAAATAGATGAGAGATAGTATTTATGTTTGAAATAGATCTCTCTAATAAAATTTTCTGTGATAATGGAAATATTTTATAATCTGTTAAGTATTGAATACTGCACCAGTTGAATAAAGTATATAAACAGAATTTGAAATGACTAACTAAAATGTCAATGCTATTCATTGTAAATTTAAGATAAATATCAACATGTGGCCTGTATCTACCATTTTCAGGAACACAGATTACATAGCCTCTGCACTTTCAATTTCCAAATCCTATTCATGATTCAAACATAAATAAAGCCATGTGATATTTTAGTTTTTGCAAATCTCACATTTAGAAAGGATCTTTTAAAACTTCATACCATTTTACTGAAGAGTTGTTTTACATTGTCTTTCTTATTAATAGACTGTTTATGTAAATGCATTATTTTCTTTTTAGACTAGAGCTTCTTGAAGGCATAATTGGGTTTTTATGTATAGATCATAGAACAGGGCAAAAAATTACAATACCATCTGGGTTTTTTCCTTCAGATTTTTAAAAACTATTCCCAGGCTATATCAGTGTAAAACACTCTTTTTCCTACTACCATAATACTGGATTGTGAATAATATTGGAAGGCACCCAAAATTGCAAGATTATAGTTTAGCTTTGGTATTGTCTACTCACTGTTCTGTTGTTAAAATTGTACTGCTTTTGAAGTAGTTACTCCTGATTACATACTTGACAGTATATAGCTGCAAAATTCAGATCACATTAAGTAAATTTAGGTCACAGTAAGTTGCCTTTAAGTGAATGAGTAGTTTTTAAGGAATTTAAAAAAGAATTAGTTATTATGATTGCCATAAAAATGACTCTTTAAGGTCATTATGTTAAAGAGAAATAAATTTGCCAAGGAGAAATATTACTTATTTAGAATGGTAGTGTGTGATTTTAAGTACAGAATGAAACTACCATGTATGTTACAGAGCCAGAAAACATTTAGAATTCATTTCATAAACAATATTTCAGGAATATTTTATTTGCTCCTTAGAATGGCTTTCTTGAACAATAAATGTGTTTTCTAAATTCACTAGAGATAGAAACTGCTATTAATCATTTCTCAGTGTACCAAAATACTCCAAAACTCAGCATGTTAAAGCAAATGGAATATTTTCCTAACAAATCTTCAATTTGAAAAAAAAAATCAACATGGACAGCTTTCTGTTTGTTACATGGTGTCATCTGGGGACTACTGGAGGAAACGATGACATTCCAGCTAGAGAATTATGTAACCAAAATTGTGTTTACTTCACATACTTGGAGATAACTGTTCACTTTTGATGACAAGCTCTCTGCAAAACAATTATCAGACACAATTCCGTATGACTGTCTTAGCTCCATAAAAGAATGAAGAGCCCAAGAAAAGAGAGTGTATATGATACTTTTCAAATTATATCTCATATTCTGTAATATGTTGATCAAAGCAACCGAAATAAAGGTGAAGTAAGTTTCAAGATGAAATGATACATAACCTCTTCTTAAGGAGCAGCAACAATGCCCCATTTTCAGAAGTGTGTGAAGGTAGTTTGGGATGCATACCTTTCAAAACAGAATTTTCTCTCCAGCCCCAAACTCCTACATCCTCTCACAAGCAAAATACATTCAACCACCCAACAAAATTATCTTATCATACTAGATATGACAGTATCTAAAACTCAAATTCTCACCTGAACTAAGCCTATGTGCCAATGAAACTCCTTGAGTATCACTCATCACACTCTGACCTTTGAATATGTCGTATTTGAAACCTGTGAAATAAGTGCGGAAGTTACCCAGTTCACAACATAAAATAAGGATGCAGGCAAAGAAGAACAAGAAGATTCACTTCCGTTAAAAAAATAATGTGGAAACATGTACAGATAATAAACAGTAGCCACTAGTGAATAGCAATTTTGCAATCTGGCCACACACATATTGCAAGTTTCTTGATTAAAGCTCAAATGTGGGAATGTTTCTTCATGGCCTTGGATCCTGGCATGTAAGTTCTTAATCTGGCTGTATGAGGGTCTCTTTCTTTTCCATCAGAAATGTTATATGTTTTCAGCTGGTAGTTCCAGAGTTAATATGCCTCTTGATAGTTTTTGCTGACTTTATTACTTTCAGTTCAAAATGGCATCATTACTTTAAAAGCCTTAAGAGCATTATCAATATCAATGTGTTGTACATATTTCTTTGTTCATGATCAAGAAGTTCTTCAATTTTACTATGTTGAGCAACAGAAAAGCTTTTGGCTTTAACAATTTCCTGTTTTGTGTTTCTGTTTCTATTTCATGGCTATTACATGTATTTTGTAAATAGTCTATGGTCTTTTCCTTTACCCATTATTATAATTTTGCCTTCAATTTTGAACGTTTAGAATATTTATAAGTAATAAAATTGCAGTATTAAAAGATTTAAATCAATCACTCTACTATTTGTTTCATACTTGGTCCCTAAATCTGATTTTACTGTTCTGTAGCATTTTTTAAAATTGGGGTTATAATCTTATTCTGATTTCTTCCTTTGGTTTACTGGTTATAATGTCTGTTTGACAGTTTTGTCACTGAGATTTGCAAACTAAATTTTAATGAAACCTAGCAAAAAATGTTCATTTACATGGTGTCTGTAATTGCCTAGCTGAGACAGAACAAATATTGCATGCAAGTATAAAATATTTAATATCTGTTTCCTTAAGGGAAGATTGTGAACCCTCACTATAAGGCTTTTGATATGCAGTTTGATTTTAACATACTTTCACGTAATATTATATTAATTCAAGCAACCCATATACTTTCCCCCATTTTTATCCTGTTTTAACAAATATTTTATTTTCATGTATGTTACAAACTTTACAATATGTTTTCCTTTATACTTTCTTTTTAAAGAGTAAACACTTTTAAATAGAATGTTTAAAGGACAACAAAAATATCTCTTAATTTATCCAGATATTTGTACTTTCCAGCACACTTCACTCATCTTTTCATATTCTATGTACAACTTGATATTATTTTATTTTTTTCCTAAATATATTTCTTTGCACAAATCTGCTGATATTCAGTCTTAAAAGTTTGTATTCAAACAAATCACCTATGCATTGAAAAATATTCTGTCACTATAGAATTTTGAGGTAACAAGACTTCTTTTCTGGCATGTAAAAAATACTCTTCCATAATATTCTGACTTACTTCACTTCTTGCAAAAGACTCATCTTTCATATGTTTCCTTATTTATATGTTTTTTCTTTTTATATGAAGACTTTTTCAGATGCTTTTACATAATATGATTATGATGTACTTTGGAGTAATTTTCTTTGCTTAATCAATTTGGTGCTCATTTACTTGCATGTGTCTGGTTTTCAACAAATTTAGTGAAATGGGTCAAATTTATTTCAATGTATTTTTCTAATACTGTCGAGATGATTCAAATTTCACATGTATTAAACTGTTTGATATAGAATCATTTATAAATGTTAATTTTTTAATGCTTTATCTTTTGAGATTTAATTTGTATTTTTTTGCATTTTCATGTTTAATCTATTTTAATGTTTATAATTCTGTGTTCAATCTACTGTAAATGTTACCAAATAAATTTTTCACTTGAGAGAGAAGTGATTTTTTTTGTCTATCATGGGATTTTTAAAAACTTTTATTAGTACATGTTTTTAGTACATGATGATTACATTCACTGTAGGGAAGTAGATATTTCAAAAAAATGTTCTCTTTGCTTTTTCAATATGTATATTTCTCCTTAAGTACTTTTACATATTTATCCTAGTTCATCAAGCATCTTTATTTGATAATTACATATACTCTGTCCTCTTTGCATCTGTTTCTGTTAATTTATTTTTCTCTTGGGAGGGGGTCCCTTGTTTCTGCCTCCTGCTTAGTTGCTTTGATAAGATGCTAAACATTGAGACTATGCCTCTGTTGTGTATTTGGATTTTGATACCTTCTTTTAAATATTATTTAATTTATTTTAGCAAGAAATTTTCTAAACTCTGCAACAAATCTACGCTTTTAATGTGTTTTTCTAAGCTTCATTTGTGTGGTTTAAAATAAAAAACCTTTACTCCGGGGCTGGTCTAGCCATTCTGCTAAATTATGAGCTTCCTAGGTCCCTAGAATGACTTTGGTGCATGATGAGATGTTTGCACCATGACTCAATAGAACTCAGGAGTCCCTGAGGCCTGTGAACATCTTTGATTGCTCAGCTTGCAGCTTCTCCACAGCACAATGCCTGGCTTGTTGGACATCATGCCACACATGAGCAAATAACTCATTAGTAACAGATTCAAAGAGGTCAAGAAGGCCCTTACACAGATTTCTGAAGCCATTTTCTCCTAGTAGCTCCCTTTTCTCCCATGTTCTTCCCTACAAGTTTGTTCTCAGTCATTGTTTTCTAACTGCAATCCAATTCACTCTACAGTGAGAAATACCCAAATGCCCCACTTGGTTCTGTCTTCCTGTCCTGCTGTTCAGAAGACACTTCCTTAGAGGAGAAGCCCAGAAAATAGTAAGTATCTCCTTTGCCTGAACTTTTATCTGGAACTAAGTTTCTATATTGCATGTAGCTTAAGGCCTGAAGATTAATATTTCATGCATATTTCCATTTTCTGGTTCTTTAGAATGGAAGAGGTAGCAACAAGATCAGTAACAGAAATTGCAGTTCACTTACCTGCATTAATGTCTTTACTTTCTTTCAAAGACTTCTTCTCAGAAATTGTAATTTTTCTAACTGAAATTAAGTCTAGATTGATTTTAACTTTTTCATTTTCTAATGTGCATTTTTAGTTTCTTTTCTCAGACTACATTAGTTTACTATCAAAAGTGATGTATTGTATTTTCATACAAATTTAAAATGGTTTCTAGTTTTTGATTCTTAGGCTCAAAGGTTAGTTAAGTTTGTTGCCCAGCTTCCACAGATTTAAAAATTTTCTAGTTAAATTTTACTTTCATTGATGCTAGAAGAAATTCTTCAATAATCTCAATCTTCTGCAACTGTTTTTCTCGCTTTGAAGATTATGATTTTATCTTATCTTTGTAGCTATTTCACATGCACTTAGAAACAAGGTATATTCTAGAGCTATTGGCTATACATTCTAAAAATTTGAATTACATCAAGTATATTAATTGTAAATATCCCTTTCTATTGTTTATGTATGTTATCTTAGTAGCTAAACTATGTGTCTGAAAAGCTTCAAACATAATTGAAGATTTGACTGTTTTTCCATTCATTCTGTCAATTATTGCTGTAAGTGATTTAATAGTATATCGAGTACATATAATTTACATTTTGTTTGTTTCTATTGGTCTGTCCTTTTAAAAATATGTCACTTGTACCT
The DNA here is from genome assembly GCA_004027455.1 of Hydrochoerus hydrochaeris. Classification (NCBI taxonomy): domain Eukaryota; kingdom Metazoa; phylum Chordata; class Mammalia; order Rodentia; family Hydrochaeridae; genus Hydrochoerus; species Hydrochoerus hydrochaeris. Next base: position 512,970 of record PVLA01000398.1, on the reverse strand, counting down.
TTATCTTCATTGGATTATGCTGAGTGAAAAAGAAAACCAATGCCAATGGTCAAGTGTCATGTATTCCATCTATATAAATTCTTCAAATAACATTTTATAAATGGTGGATAGATTAATAGTTGCTAGGAAACAAGGTAGAGAGGGACAAAAGGGCATGCAATTATAAGAGAACAGCATGAGGGATCCTGGTTTAGCCCTGTACTGTAGTTTTATAAAACATTACCCTTGCAGAAATGTATTGGAGCAAAAATGTTTGAGGTCTTTGTGTATTGTTTCTCATAACTGTACATAAATCCACAATTATCTGAAAATAAAAACTTTTAATTTAAAAGTAGTCTTCAAAAATTTTAAGTTGAATAACATTGACCTTTATTTTTATATTATTATGCATTTGATAGTATTTTGACACAAATATTACTTTTGTTATTATGTTAATTTTTTAAAAAGATAGAAATTCATAGTTTCTTCTTACTGTGACAATTTTATATTTATGGCTATGAATTATGCCAGGAAAAAAAAATCATTCTCTCTCTCTTCTTTTCTTTCTTTCCTTTCCTCTCTTTTATCTGTCTCTGTGTTTCTTTCTTTTCTTTCTTTCTTTCTTTCTTTTTTTTTTTTTTGTCTTTTCAGAGTTGGACAATCTAGCACAGGGCCTCCCTAACCAAGGGCTCTCTCACTGAGCTATATTCCTAGCCCCGTGTGTTTTTCTCTTCATTCTGTTACTGAACCCTTAATTTCTTGATGACTCAGAATGTAACCTGTTTTGACTCAAAACTAATGGATATTATTATTAGAGTTTGACAGGTGCTAGTAGGGAATACAACAATTCATGATATTTTACTACCATTTGCATATTAGTTACTTTTGATCCAAATGTGAACATGCTCTTGCCATCTAAAGTACAGTTTTATTTTGCTATAATCTCTATAATACAAAAACTAATTAGCTACAGTTATACATTAGAAAGAATAAATTAAGTGATTCATTTGACATAGTTCTATTTTGGGAGGATACACAATTTAAAATAGTGGTGTATACTGCTAAGTGTTTATCAAAATGCTTTCTCCCTGAATCCTGGGAACGTGGTTGGATTACCTTTTTTTTTTTTGCATCTTTTATAGTGAGGTCTTGCTTTGTAATCCACCCCAGTAAACTGAAGGTTATCATTTTAGAGTCTGCTACATTTTTTCTTTTTCTATATCTCACCTGGATGGTAAAGACATTTGATGGCTACAAAAGCCTAATACTCAGCAGATGTACTCAGCGGTGGAGAAACTAGGGCACACGTGCTGCGGTCAGCTGTTTGTTATCATTGAAACTCTACAATGTTTCCCGCGCTCGCACTAGATGGAAAAAGACCAAGTTGCTAGTGGCGAGATGGCACGCAGCCTGCATCCCAAACATCAGCGTTGACCTGACTAAGCCTACAATTGTTTCAATTATCTTAGGCCACTAAATATGTATTTATTTTTATAGCAGTTAGTTTTACAGAAACTTCAGTTACAATGGAATTTTGTTTAATTAAGACACTTTTACTTTTTCACATTGACTGTGTCATCATGCTTATCAACAATGTATACAGTTATGGTTTCTTCTATTCCTTGTCAACACTCGGCACTATCGGTCTTTGCAATTATATTTAATGTAATGAACACATGCTCACAAATCATTGTTTTGAACTTCTATTATGTTAATAATCATCTAAATTATTTAAAAATTGTTTTCCTATTTTACTCTAAATATTTAGTAGAATTATCATTTGAATTTGGTTACATCATTTGAATTAATTTTTGTGTGATGAGAAATTATTAAACTTGGATCTACTTATATGGGAGATATTTATAGAATTTTAATTCACCATCATTAGTCTTTACATTTGTGGCTTGTCTTTTTTTGATAACATTAAACTGTTGATTTCCAGAGTTTTACAGTAAGTTTGAAATTAAATATCTTAAAATTTCTGGTTTCTTTAACTTTTAAAATGTTTTGTTTTATTGCACCCTTTAACTTTTATGTACATGGTTTATAATTAAACTATTTTAATTTTATAAAAGCATGCTGTGATTATACTGGAATTGAATCTGTGGGGAATTTGGGGAAAATTACATTTTAAACTCAACAGACATTGGAAATGGGCATGGGACATCTCTCTATTAACTTAGAAATTTAATTTCTCTGAGGAATGTTTTGAAAATCATAATGTACCAACTTTTAGTGAGAGTCTTGAGTATTATAAACAATATTTTCATTAAATTAAATTTAATTTTACTTTTACATGAGTAAAATGATTTTTATATATCAAAATTATATTTTATGCCTTATGGCAACTCTTGCTACTTTCTGTACTTCATTTGTGAATTCTTTGACATTTTCTACAGAAACAATTTCTTCCTCCTGCATGTAATTTCTCTTTTTATTTTCATGTGTATTTTTTTTTTGCCTAATTGAAATGGTTAGAACTTTCAGTACAATGTAAATTAAAAGCTGGAAGAATTAATTGTTTCTATTCTAAATTTGAAGGCAATATATTCTTTTTGCAAGATTTTACACTGTTCATATCAGATGTAGGTTTTCTATAAAACCCCTTTATCACTTTGAAAATCATTACACAATGATGCCATTTTATTTTACTGCTTTTATTTTAAAGAGAAAAGACAATAAAATCAATGATACAAAATTTCAAAACAAGATAGTAGGAGAGTAACAATGGTTATTTTCAAAGTAGGTGCTTAGAAAAATTGATCAAACAGTATAAGTGTGCACCTTTCTTTTCAATGAACTAATAGAAATTAGTAGTATAACTACCTTAAGTATTATATATATATATTAAACATCTATATCTTGCATATATATATATATATATATATCTTTTTCCTTTTCCTTTCTGTTTTTTCAGCTTTCTCCCATCCTTATTTCTCTTTCCTTTATCAAGTTTATTTCCATTTTACAATATATATTGTACATTTTAGATCTTATATATTCTTTTAACTTCTTACATTAGGGAGACAATATGATGCTTACACATGTGAGTCTAATTCATTTAACTTAGGACTATGGTCTCAACTTGCATCCACTTACCTATAAAAGTCTCAATTTTATCCTTCTATATAGCTGAGTAGTACTCCATTGTGGAAAATACCACATCTTTTTCATGTAATATCTTATTTCTCCACTAATTTTGAAAGGTAGTTTTGCAGACTACAATGATCTGGGTTAGAAGGTATTCTCTTTCAGAACTTGGAATACTTCACTCTAGGCTCTTCTTGTCCTAAGGTTTTGTGTGGAGAAGTCTACTGTGATTGTGATGGGCTTTCCTTTATAAGTTATTCATTTTTTTCTTTAACAGCTTTTAATATTCTGTCCTTGTGCTGAATATTAATTTTCATATGTCTTGGTGTAGTTTTATTTTGGTCATGACTGTTTGTAGTTCTATATATTTCATTTATTTTTATGTCAAATTCTTTATCCATACATGTGAAATTTTCTGCCATTATTTCTGTGAACCTTTTTTTTTTGTATGCCATTTACACTGTCTGAAGCTTTCACATTCACCCCAATCAATCTTATATTCTTCTTCTTTGCTGCATCACATAGTGCCGGATTGTTTTTCATGGTCTCTTGCTATGTTTAAGATATATTTGTTTTTATGATCCTTAGCTGCAGTTCTGTATTTGAGATCAAATATTCTATCCTCTCCTTCATTTAGTCTGTTGTATATGATTTTGATGAAGGTTTTAATTTCTTGGATTTCTGCTTTGATCTGTTTCATGGATTCTGTTTCTTTCCTATGTTGGACATTTTTTGTTTCCATCATTTTTCTAAGCTCACCTATTTTCTTTATCTGTGCCTTCTCTGATATTTTTTATTTTAAGCATCATTTCTTTTTGTACCTGAGAGATTATTTTCTCTCTTGCCTTTTCTACTTGTTTCTGCACTTTTGCTGCTATCATTTCAGAAAGTTTCAGTGTTTGATTTCTAATTTTGTCTATTTAATTGTGCTCTTGCTTGTCCTGGTTGGGCTGGGGTCTGAGGTTACTTTTGCAACTTGTCATTTTCTATTTTCTCTTTTTTATTTTATTTTATTGTTTTCTATATTGATGCTTGTTGATTTCTTATGCTAGATAGTTTTTTCACTAGTTGTGGCTTCCCTAGATGTCTGTTCTTTAGTGATATCCTCTAGATGTAAGTAGCTCTTTATAGCTTTCCCAAGAACTTATCTTCCCAATTTGTAAAGTGTTATATATTAAAAACTGGTGATCAACTTAACACTAGTTGAATTAAATCAATATGGTACTGAGTATAAATGGATCAGCTGAGAAAAGTTGCCAGCATAAAAGGAGATGTAGCTGGGAAAAGTGAGGCATTGTGGGTTCTCCTAAATGTTGCTATTCTGAGCCATTGGTTCACCTGGAGAAGTTCTGGTCCTTACACTGAGCATCGCTTCCTGGCTCTGAAGGGGAAGCTATGTGCTGTTTAATCTCCAGGAGAAGATTGTCACATTGGCTTCCTGGCAAGTACTCCACTGTTCTCATTGTCGCTGAGGATGACTGTGATGCTTTTCAGGGAAGACTTGGTCCTTATTTTGAGCATTGCTCTTTTGCTCCATTATAGAGCCATCAATCTACTGGCATAGATGCTTTACCCCACTGGTGAGATTTTCTAGCTTCCACTGTTGACCTTTGGGTCTTTCCAGAGCAGATCCATAAAACAGACTGGCATTAGTCTTTGTTGTGGGCTCTGGACCTCCAGTTTGATTTGTGGGAGGCATTGTCATGGGCTCTGGGTCTTCATCTGGATTCATGCAGAACATTGCTGTGGGATTCAGGCCCTTGGCTGAATATTCTGGGTCTTTAGTATTGTGGAAAGATGTCTTGCACTTTCTTATATTTAACTCTGGGTGACCATCATAAAATAATATAAATTCTGTGTCCTGTGTATAATTGTCCTCCCTGCAACCCATGACTACAGTATAAAAGATTCAAAGTTACTATTTTCCTCATCACCAAATCCTTTGGTACTGGGCTGTGGTGATGATTATGACCCTATACAATCACAGTGTTAACATATAATGGAGAAAAACTGATTATAACATGTGTGACATCTGTCTAAAGAAGTACAATTAGTAATAACAGTACTTTCAAGTATAGCTTAACTACTGACAAACTATGATAACCATTAACCTGCTACATCTGACCACAGGAGAAACTCTAAAGTATATACCGTGTATTTGTATGCAGTGATTTTTATCTCAGTGGAGTGATTTTACCCTTCTGTAGGGGTTGGAGGGCTAAGATAGGTAGAGGACAAGGTAAAGTAATGAATGAGGTCAAATATAGTAGTCAAGGCTGGAGGACAAAGGATGATCACCGGAGTTTTAGGAAACAGGGTGGGGGACACACAAGAGGGAAACAAATAAATTGAACACAAAGGAATAGTCAGAAAGGGAAGAGACAATGTTTACGCTCTTGAAAGTTTAAATTCAATAAGTAGTTGAGGAAAGAAAGGAGCAGTAGAAGAAAACAAAAAAGGTAAGAACCCTAAACAGTAAAAAAAGGAAGAAAGAGAAAGAAAATAAAAAGAAAAGAAAGAAAAACAAAGCAGACCACAAAAAGAAAAGAGAAAAAAGAACAAAGACATGGGTCTGAAAAACATTTTTACTCTTAATTTTATGAGAGTTTTTATAATGAATAGATGTGGAATTTTGTTTTATTTTAGTGTCTGTCATTATGATAAATTGTGTTTTTTTTTTGAGTGGCCAAAACTTACTTGCTCATGATGTCTTTATCCCTGATTTATAATTTGATAATCCAATTGGTTTCACGTTTATTATATTTTGTCAAAATTCTTAGAAATAAAATTTTATTTACAATAAACCTGGATGCCTAAAATACTGTTTTAATCATATGTAGGATCAGTGCAGCAAGTAAAATACATGAAAGTAAAGAGAAGCATACAAAATACTGTGGATGTGAATATCTCTACATTGGAATTCAAAATTTAACATCGCGACAATGATTTTAGGTACAAGAGTGTAATAATATCTCACAACGACATCTTCCTGAAAAGACACCGTGAGAATAAGATGTATCTCCAGGTTTTCTGAAATAAAGAATTTTTATCTTTTTTAAAATTTTTCTTTAAAGAGTAACAGGCTACCCGCTGTGTCCCCTTCTTCCTCCACTGGGGAAACCCTCAACCCAAGGCAGTGGAGACCCTCCGCCCCAGGCCGAGGTGGCCCGCGCGCAGCAGCGCAGGCGGTGGTTAACATCAGCGCGCGCCGCGCCAGGTTGCAGGACGCGCTGCGACCAACTTGGGGCCGACAGCACCGTGAAGCTGCACGGCGGGGCTGCGGGAGGTGCCTTCTGGCCTCGGGGGCCGGGCGCAGCTCAGCCCAGCCATCCTGCAGGCGGCGACCGGTTACCGGGGCGACGCGCTGGGCAGGTGCTCCCCGCCCTCGGGTGGGGTGGGGGGGGGGCTCGCGAGCGCCCCGGGAAAGGCGGGGGTGGCCGACCACAAGCTCCCTGTTCCCTACGATCCCGGAAACGCCATGTTTTTGTGGGGTCGATATTTAAACGTCACTACGTGACTTAATTTTCTGCCCATTGAACAGGCTTGTTTCTGGCGCTGGAGACATCAAGCTTACTAAAGACGGCAACGTGCTGCTTCACGAAAGGCAAATCCAACACCCTACAGCCTCTTTAATAGCAAAAGTAGCAGGGGCCCAGGATGATATATCTGGTAATGGTGCTACTTCCAACGTCCTGATCATTGGAGAGCTGCTGAAACAGGCAGATCTCTATATTTCTGAGGGTCTTCACCCGAGAATAATTACCGAAGGTTTTGAAGCTGCAAAGGAAAGGGCCCTACAGTTTTTGGAACAAGTCAAAGTAAGCAGAGAGGTAGACCAGGAAACACTTATAGATGTGGCCAGAACATCTCAGCGTACTAAAGTTCATGCAGAACTTGCAGATGTCCTAACAGAGGCCGTGGTAGATTCCATTTTGGCCATTAGGAAAAAAAAAAAAAAGATGAATCTATTGACCTATTCATGGTTGAGATAATGGAGATGAAGCATAAATCGGAAACTGATACAAGCTTAATCAGAGGGCTTGTTTTGAACCATGGGGGGCTCGGCATCCTGATATGAAAAAAGAGTGGAAATATGTATGTCCTCACGTGCAGTGTCTCCTTGGAGTACGAGAAACCAGAAGTGAATTCTGGCTTTTTCTGCAAGAGTGCAGAAGAGAGAGAAAAACTAGTAAAAGCCAAAAGAAAATTCATTGAACATAGAGTTAAAAAATAGTATAACTGAAAAAGAAGGTCTGTGGTGATTCAGATAGAGGATTTGTCATTATTAATCAAAAGGGTATTGATCCCTTCTCCTTGGATGCCCTTGTGAAAGAAGGCATCATAGCTCTGTGTAGAGCTAAAAGGAGAAACATGGAGAGGCTGACTCTTGCTTGTGGTGGAGTGGCTCTCAGTTCCTTAGATGAGCTAAATCCTGACCGTTTGGGACATGCGGGACTGGTTTATGAGTACACTTTGGGAGAAGAGAAGTTCACTTTTATTGAGAAATGCAACAATTCCCGCTCTGTCACATTATTGGTCAAAGGACCAAATAAGCACACTCTCACGCAAATCAAGGATGAGATAAGAGATGGCTTGAGGGCTGTCAAAAACATTGTCCATGATGGCTGTGTGGTTCCAGGCCCTGGTGCGGTAGAAGTGGTGATGGCAGAAGCGCTGATGAAACCCATCAAGGGTCGGGCCCAGCTCGGAGTCCAGGCATTTGACGATGCCTTGCTCATTATTCCCAGGGTCCTTGCTCAGAACTCCAGCTTTGACCTTCAGGAAACATTAGTTAAAATTCAAGTGGAACATTCCGAATCAGATCAACCTGTGGGTGTGGACTTGAACACAGGTGAGCCAATGGTAGCAGCAGAAGCAGGCGCGTGGGGTAACTACTGTGTGAAGAAACAGCTGCTTCACTCTTGCACTGTGACTGCCACCAGCATCCTCCTGGTGGATGATATCATGCGGGCCGGGATGTCCTCGCTGAAAGGCTGAGTGGAAGCCTCCCCGTGTCATCTGAATCCCAGAGACCACAGAAGGATCCCAAGGAATAGAGTTGTGGAATTTCTGTTCACGCGTTAAGCGATTTTCAGAGGAATTTTCTTTTCCCACATGAAGAAAAGGAGAAAACTCTTGGTGTCTATTCAAATTACGATGTTGTGGAATTCTGATTACAGTGTTTTCAAGTTGCACTAAGTGTACACACATAACGCAGGTCCTTTTTACCCAGAAAACAGGTGGCTTTGTTTTAGCTGTATTAACATAAAGTTAATAACTCATTTATTAAATATTCTTTGAAAAACAATTTTAACAGTTTAATAATTCCCTGTGGACAAGGGTATTTTGTTTTGTTTTGTTATTATCTTTCAGACAGTTTCACTGCAGTTCAGGCTGGGCTTGAACTCACTATGTAGCCCAGGCTGGCCTCAAACTCAGTGATCCTCTTGCCTCAGCCTCCCAGTTGCTGAGATTACAGGCATGCACCACCATGCCCAGCTCCTCTGGATGTGTTTTAAATTAAGCAACAGTTCTCTGTCAAATATTTACATATTACATGTTATGCTAATGCAAATAACACTTGAATAATTTAAAAACTTCGATGCATCTGTCACCTAAGTATAAATTTCTAAGTAAAATCACTTGAACTCATGCTTTTGAAATACCTTTGCTAAAATGCTCCCTCAGAAAAGTTACATTTCCAAAATGAAGGTGCATGGTGGTACATGCCACAATCTAACACTCAGGAGGCTGAGGCAGAAGGATCCCATGAGTTTGAGACCAATCTTACTACATACTGAGAACTTGCCTCAAAAATACCTTTTAAAAAGTTACATTATAGTGGCAAGAATGACAGTGAACTGAGAAGAGACAACGAAATTGAGAAAGCTGCAAGTATAAAATGGCAAAAATAGAGGTAAAAGCCAGGCATGGTGACTGAAGCTGCAGGTTCATCACCAGTTTGAAGCCAGATCGAGCCAAGAGCCCGCCTCTACAAAACAACCAAAAAGAAGAAAAAAAAAAAAGCTGAAGACTAAGAACTGGGTTTATTAGGTAAAATATTTATAGGGTTAGTTTCAAGCTTATGAACTTAATGCTTTTGTAAAATATCCAACTCTACAAGCACCATTTTTTCAAATTAGTGTTCTCTCCTAGTTCCCATATAGTTGCTTTCATGCAGCTGATAGCTGCAGTCCTCCAGTGAAGTTTTGTGGCATAACCTTTGTATGGGGGGCTTAGCATTGTCCGGAGGTACATGCAATAAATAAATTGAAACCTCAAAAAAAAAAGAGAAACAAAAGCATGTAAAGGGTAGAGATAATACAGAATTTAAAAAAAAAGATAAACAATAAGAAATCACTAGTTGATAAATTACATTTTGTCCTCTTAGAAATACTTGTTCAAATTACAAAATTAAAGCATACAAAGTAGATAGTCAAACAGTGAGAGTGTAAACAGCTATGCATGCATGAATCTCTACATTTGTATTTCTATCCTTTCTGTATTAGAGGGAAAAACAAAACTTAGAAAGACAAAACAAAACAAATTCCTATAAAAACATGAAACCAAAAAGTCATATAAAACCACAGTACAAAGTGATCTACAATGATTACTGTGTTGTCTCTTATAATCTTCAATAGAACTGTCTATATCATCAGGCAAAATTGAATATAGCAGTATAATTGAATATAGCAGAACATAGCAATATTAGTAAAAATAAAACATTGTAGACAGTATAAAACTTTAAAGGCAGGTAATAATCAACCAAGAGTGGATATTCTAGTCAATCTTGTCATCTTCAGTGTAGTTGCCTATTCTCTCAGACTTGATACTATCAATGATAACAGCTTTGAATAAAATCTATCAAAACAAAACAACAATCTAACAGAACAGATTCAATTATGATCAATCATGGTAAAACAGTGTAGGTTTTACAGTGCTTTAGATTAAGTTAAAAGGAAATTAAGGATGCTTACCGTACTATATCCTGTTATTTTTGGGATTACTGTCTGTGCCCTCAAATCTAGTACAGGTAGAACGACTGGAACAGAATATAATACATCTAAGCAGAGTAGTGTGAGTAATGTGGGTTTTAAATCCTGGTGCACTATTAACAATATATTGTATCAAGGCCATCTATGTTAGAGATTCTACTATCCTTCTCTGCCTCATTTCTGCTATGCTATTTTTCTGCCTTTGTTTGTCTAGTTTTCTCTTTCATTCTACTGCCTGCCCCACTCACTGAGGCCTTTCTATCACTGTTCCTAAAATCCTGGTATTTTTTTTTTCTCTCTCTAGAATGTCCTTTAGTATTCTCTGTAAGGTTGGATGGGTGGTCATAAACTCCCCCAGTTCCTATTTGTCATGGAAGCACCTTGTTTCTCCATTAATTTCTAGCAACAGTTTTGAAAAATACATCAATCTGGGCTGGAGATTATTTTCTTTCAGGGCTTAGAATATTTGGCTCCAGCTCTTCTTGATCTGATGGTCTGTGTCAAGAAGTCAGCTGTGATTCTGATGGGCTTAGCTTTATAGGTATATTTATTATATATATATATAATATATTAAATATATATATAATTATATATAATATATATTAAAATTATATATATATTAAAATTATATATATTATATATATATAATGGAGTGCTACTCAGTCATAAAGAAGTATAAACTCAATACTTTTGAGGGTAAATGGATGCAACTTGAGCCCATACTCATAACTGAAATAAATCAGACCCATATGTATAAACATTGTATTGTCTTGTTAGGGTAAGAATATTTGTCTTTTCTTTGAAATAAAAAAATAATAAAGTTAGAAGAGCAGCAAATAGTATATATTTGGAGAACATAAAATATTTTCATTAAGATTTTTGTCTCAAAAATTTTGTATTCTGATCTTAGAGGTCACAGAAAATATATGATAATATTTAAGAGTCTAGAGATTTACAAATCAAAAATTACTATCATTGTAGAAATGGGAGCCTTGGAGATGATGCATGCCTGCAATCCCCGCAGTCTTGAGACTGAAGTAGGATGACTAAACCCAACCTTAGCTACTTATGGGAGGCCCTGTCTCAAAAATAAGGTCCCAACTTACAAACATTCGAATTGGGATCTTTCACAAGTGCTCTGTATAAGACTTCCTTTTTTTGGTTTATGAATGAATTTGACTTATGAATAATTCTCCTGGAACAGAGCTCATTTGTAAATTGAGGACTTAATTTAAAAAAGGAGCAGAGGACTCATCTCAGTAGTTCAGTTTAAAGCCCCCGAGTTTAACCTCCAGCACCACAAAATAAAGAGAGAGAAAAAGAAGGACAAAAGGGAAAAAGGAAGGAAGGCAGGCCATGGAGTGTTTTATTTTTTCCAAACTGTTTCTTAAAGAATATTGGGTATAATGCTCAGAGACCAGAACGTCTGTGTAAGTCAGCCAGACATTTTTGTGTCAGGACCCCTAAGTAAGTTAACTTAGAGGAGGAAGGCTCTGTTTTGGCTCAGATTTCAGGGGTTTCCCTCCATGTTCAGCTGTCTCCCTTGTTTCTGGGCCTGCTGTAGGTTGCACATCATGATGGAGAGGATTTGGTGGGACAGAACCACTCTCTTCATAGCAGAATGGAAACCAAGAGCAGGAACATGTGCTGGAAGGCTTTCCTCCTCCTCCCATTTTATTTCATCTGGGCCCCTCCTACCTGTTTGGTAGTGCTCTATCCACTCAGGACAGGTCAGCCTCTGAATTTGCTGTCCCACCTGCTGTCCCATCTCTGGGAAGTCCCTTACACTTGTACCAGAACTGTGCTGTATTAATTTGATGGCTTTCTCAATCTAATCAAAATGACAGTCAAGATTAGCCATCTAATATCCAAGATTTGCTAGAAGTACTTTCACTTTAGGAAGTAAAACTCTTCTGATTTAAAAGAAACAGACAAAGGATTACAAGATGGCTGACTGAGTGGCAGCACTGTAAGAGAGCTTCTCTGAGGAAAAAAAAAATAAAAACAACTCAGATGCTGGAATCTGGCAAAATGGAGAAAGCCAAATAAAAGGAGAGGAATTCTCACAACCCAGGCAGAAACTGAGGAAAAAGAAAAAGAAAAAAAAAAAAGAAAGAAGAAAAAGAAGCATGGACAGAGGGCTGGAAATGGGCAAGCCCCAATCGCTGTACTGGCAAGTCTTAAATTCAGGTGACTCACGATCAAGCTGAGATTGCGGCCCTGCTGAGAGCGGGGGTTGGTGAGATCCAGACCCTCGGCTGGGGGAGGCCCTGAGACGGAGAGTGGAAAGAGCCAGTCTAGCTGGCTCAGATTGAACTTTGGTGAGTGATGGGAACTGGAATCCCCAAACTGGGAGGACTGGCTGGGCAACATTTTGGAGTTGGGCAGGGCTGGCTTGAATCCTGGCCCTAGGCAGCTTCTGCTGATGACTCCTAGTCCAAAGCAGATTGGTAGGATCTGCTCGGGCTGGACCACGCCCCTGGTTGAAACCCAGTAGCCAGGGACGAGGCTTTCCTGGGCCAGTGGCATCCCCAGGGAACACACAAACCTGTTGAAGCATTAACTAGTTGACTGGCATAGGGGGAGGAGCCAGCTCTCAACCTGCAACTCACAGATCCGCTGCAGACTGAGGGGCGGTACTTCCCTTAGCAAGTGTGCTACAGAAAAACTGTAAGCAAAATGAAAGGCCCAGAGACCTCCACCACCCACCCATCTGAAAGGGGGCCAAAAACGTGACAAGACAGAGAAAGAGCAAAAGGTCCCCAACTGCAGAAACAGGGAAAGTGAGTTCAACAGAGGTAAATGCAGAGGAGGTTGAGAGCAGCAAACCTATAATGTCAGAGACAGCCTCATCGGAAATAAAGAAATACATCCATGACCTCATTGTCGAATTTAAATCTGAAATTCTAACTCAGGTGAAGCAAGATATAAGAAGACTAATAATAAGAAGTCCTGGGTAATCCTCAAGTAGACACAAATGAAAGAATGGAGGAACCCAGAGAAAGGAGAGAAGCTTTTGATGAATATAAACAAAACCTAAAATATATGAAACAGATCCAAAGAGAATATCAGGAAATTAAAAACTCCATCAAAACCTAGCAAAACCTTTTAACAGAAACTAAAGACAAACTTTAAAGACTTGAAGATAGATTTGCAAAGTATGATCGTGAAAGGAAGGATCTCTTAAAAATAACAAGGAACCAGGAAGCAACAAAACAAAGCCTAAAAGATGACAAGAGGATTTATAACCTAAGAATAAAATATGTGGATGAAGATGCAGCAACAAATACAAATACAAATGAAATAAAAAGTCTATTCACAGAAATAATTAAGGAAAACTCCCCAAACATAGGTAATGGAAGTGAAGTTCAGGTAAATGAGGCATATAGAACTCCAGCCAGCTACAACCCAAACAGATCTACACCCAGACATATAATAATCAGAATCCCAGAAATCCATCACAAGAACAGAATATTAAAAGTGGTCAGAGAAAAGAAACAGATTACCTATAAAGGAAAACTCATCAAAATCACAGCGGACTTCTCAATGCAAACCATCAAATCATGAAGAGCTTGGAGCAAATTATTCCAAGCCCTGAAAGAAAATAACCTCCAACCCAGAATGATGTACCCTGCAAAACTGTCTCTCAACATTAATGGAGAGACAAGATATTTCCACAACAAAGAGGAACTGGGGGAGTTTGTGACCACTGATCCAACCCTGCAAAGAATATTGAAGGACATTCTAGAGAGAGAGAAGAAAACCACCAGGGTTCCAGGAATAATGGCAGAAAGGCCTCAAAGAAAGGAGCAGACAGTGGAATGAAGGAAAAAAGTAAACAAATAACAACAGAAAAATAGCATGGCAGAGATAAAACAGAGAAGATTGGTTATATCACTGTTTTATCTTGACTGATTTTGTTTGAATCTGGTATGCTAGAGTGTTGAGTCTGAGAGTAGGGGCAACTACTCTGAAGATGACAGGATTCAATAGGATACCCATTCTGGTTTGATTGTTAACTGCCTCTGAAGTCCTATAATGTCTCTAATGTTTAGATTTTATTAATAATGTAAAGCAATGCTATGTTTATATTATATTATATTTGACAATATAGACAATTTTATTGAAAATAACTAGAGACATCATAGTGACTACCGTAGATCACCTAATGTTGTGTTTTTGTATGTTCTTTTCATTTCGTGTTTCTCTAGGAATTTGTATTGCTGACTTGTTTTGATTTATTTCTCCCTCTAATACAGAAAGGCTAGGTATATGTGTAGACTTATACATGTGCAGAACTTCTAAGTAGTTTACAAGAATGGATTATAGTTATTGTAAGGGGAAACAAAGGAAAAGAGAATATTCTAAAGGATATAACTGCATGTAGGTTTGAGTGTGTGGAATTAATAACCATGTTGCTAAAGTTTTAGCTGGATGGATGAGCAAAACTGACTGTAGTCTCACTGTTTGGATGTCCACTTTGTGGACTTTAGTTTTGTAACTTGAACAACTGCATCTAAGAGGAAAGTATATAATTATCAACTAGTGATTATTGTTACTATTTTTTTGTTTTGTTTTGTTTTTGAGATTTTGTATTGTTTCTACCCTCCTTCCATTTCAAAATTTTTTCTTTAAATAAAACAATTAAAAAAAGCAAGAGGAGGAAAAGAAAGTGCTCTAAAAGAGATAACTGTATGTAACCTTAAGTGTGTAGGATTGATAACCATGTTACTAAGTCTTTGTTGGATTGGTGAATAGAACTGTTTGCAGCCTCATTGTTTGAATGTCCACTTTGTATGCTTTAATTTTGTAACTGGAACAACTGTATCCAAGAAGACAATATGAAATGTATCAAATAGTAATTTCTTACTGTTTATTTTTTTGAAATTCTGTATTGTTTCTACCCTTTTTTCTGTTTTGCTTCCCCCCTTTTTAAATAAAAAAATTAAAAAATAAATAAATAAAATAAAATATTGCTTGTAAAAATAAAAAAAATTTTAAAAAAAAACAATAAAAGGTTGGGCATGGTGGTACTTACCTGTAACCTCAGCATTCGGGAGGCAGAGGCAGGGGATTGCTGTGAGTTTGAGGCCAGCATGAGCTACAAAGTGAGTTCAAGGTCAGCCTGGACTGCATAGAGAAACCTGTCTCAAATAACCCCAAAATAAATAAACAAACAAATAAATAAATAAATATCAAAGTGTAAAAAAAAAAAAAGACACAGACAGAGGTAAAATGAGTTTGGAAATGAAAGGGAACTGCTTTTCACAGGTTCTTTTGGCAGTCTTCTAAGACCTGAAAAGTGGGCCTGGGGCTTTTTGATTTTAGTGTGTAGCCACAGCTGCTTGCATAACTGAACAGGTGTGCAGCACCAAGAGAGAGACTATCAACAATGCCACCAGGCGAGATAATGACTGTAAGTGAAAAAATATATTGAAAACCCATAGAACAGAAGTGAGGACTCCATAATTTAAACTGAACTGGATTGTTTGCAAGTAATGTTGCTTCCTATTGAGGGATTTAACTTTTTAGTAACCAGAGAGCCAATCAGTGGCAGATAACTTAATTTGAATTTTCTATAGGGGAACTGTCAAAATATACAGCTCAGCATATGTAGAATATTCTACAGTTAATTAAGCACTATCTACTTATTTCTTGGGATTCTCAGTATTAAAATTTTTTAATTTATCTAGAAAGACAAAAACTCTAGAAAGACTTGTAAAGAACCTAAAAGTACTTTGGTTTTAACTATTTTGAACTCAGTAATATTTCATAAAGTGACAGAATTTTAGACTTTAAAATAGTCATAAATATCTTCTAACCAAACTGTCTTATTTTAAAAATGAAAAAAGAAACAAATATTATAATGAACCCAGTTTTTTTCTTCATAAATTGAATTGGTTTTTTCTTATGTTTTATTTTCTCATATTTTTCTTTCTCTGTATTTATATACAAAGTTTAAACCGTTATTTTTTCATAACACTGTACAGGTTCTTATGTAATATCTTTATTCACCAACCTTTGCTTGTTTTGGTGTTTGTAATGTAACCATTCCTTCCTTTTTCTAAAATATTCTTTTGGGAACAGCCAATGCAGTAAGAGATGACCATTGCATGTCAATTATCCATAATTATTCTGGTTTCTCAATACACAGATACCTTTACAATTTCATTCAGACTGAAATATTATAATTTGTATCTGCATAGTTATGTAACTTTCCATATAGATCTAACTGAAATCCCAGATATGTTTTGATCTAATCTCAATTTATACTTAACCTGGAAACAAATCATTCAAGCTATAAATCACACAACTAATACTATGTTATGTAGTTTAGGAATTATTTGGGTAAATGACAATTATAAATTCAAAACCCCATTAATACATTGTAGTATCAGGCTATGAATAATGTAAAATTTTATTCTAAGCAATATAATTCTCTTCCATTCTAGAATAACCACTTATTTAAAGGTTCTAATATAACTCCATCTAAATTTTATTCCTAAAAGACTTATACCCTAAAATTAGAAAATTTGGAAGAAATAAACAATCCTCTAGAACTTAATGGGGAAGCAAAATGTAGAAATTTAATACAACTTAGTCATTAAATTAATTGAACCAATATTTTAAAATATTTCACAGAATTAATTATATAAAATTGTACCCAAACATGTTAAAGTTAACTCAGCCAAAATTTTGAGGGACAGAAAGAGAAGAGACTGATAGGATATTTATTTTTGAATTTATTGTCCTGATACCAAAACCAGGCAAGGAAATAAGATAAAATATAGTGTCATGTCCCCTATAATGTAGATATAGATCTCCTAGACATACTATTCACTAACTGAATACCACAAAATAATGTCTTTTATTAGCAAGATTGAATTTATTTCAAGATGTTATGAGGGCTCAGGCCTTTACAACATTTAAAATGAATATTTTGAATGGTTAACCACTGATAGATTTGTGCTTTAATCTTATAGAGGGACATATTGAAAATCTATGGCAAACATGTACCCATTATTTTTATTGTAAATATGTCAGCATACATTATTTAATGCAAGGTTTTGTTAAAATATTCATTAAGTTGATATCTATGATACATTTTCCATAAATTGAAGCCAATGATCAGTTTAATTCTATACACTTAAGGGTAAAGAAGAGACTAATAATTAAGGAGGGATCACTGGTTTTGCTTGACTACCCTGAGTTGTTAAAATAATGGGAACATAACATAAGCATTTTGAAGTTTCCATTAACTAACTTTAGGATCAATGACTTTCATTTGTTGGAAAAATAGGGAACCATGAAAATGCACAAAACAAAGAACTAACAAAAAAAGAGTTGCATCAATCTGCACACCCAAATCTGATTTCTGTTGTTATCCAGACTTAAACACCCTTTTATTATATGCCTTTTGTCATCCCTCTACTGAGCACCAGCTCATCTGAGTTCCTCAGCTGGTCGTATGCTCTTCCCGTGTTCCTCTGTGGATTTATACCCCCTACCATATGTCTTTCACGCTATTTCTTTTTAATTTAAAATCGAGATAAAATATATGACAACAAAAATTGGAAAGTATAGAAATTTAACTTATTTGCCACAAAATACATAGCATGCAGATCTGTTAGAGATTTTTCTGTAGAAAAATCTAAGAAAGGGAGAAAATTAGAATTGGAATAAAACTGCATCGAGTTGAAATGACAGAGAACAGCTATGGTTGTCTTTATTGTATAAGAAAATCATATTTTCTTCTAGATCTTGGGTTGTTCATAAAAAGACTTTAGCAATGCGTTAAACTTCCGCAAAAGATTTTGTGAATATGTACTTAATTTCATATTTTTCTGGGAGATGGTGAGTATTGTTGGTTATGCATGTATCAAGGGCCTCCAAACTACCCTAGAAGTAGAGGATTATTGCATAGGCATATTTACATGGAAGTCCGCAGTATTGTAGAATTTTTTCTTAGTGTCAAAATGAATTAGTTGTAAATATAATATAATATAATATAATGTAATATAATAATATAATATGATATACCTGATAAAATCATGGCCCAAACCTTGGAGAGTTTGCTCTTTCTGCCACGGGGCTGATGCTAATCTGAATGTTTCTAACATTTGCCTCTACTATCTCCCACGTCTCAGCTGTTTTCTCCAAGGTTTTCTTGAGCTTCTCCTGGTTGATACACCTGTTTTGGGGATACTAGAATGAACATTGAAAGGACATGAGTTTAGGAGACTTTAGACTTGGGTGTAGATTTTTCTCTAGTGAATTTTAAGAACAGGCATCAAGTCACATATTCCTGTACATATTTTTTTAAATAAATAGATTCAATAGCTTTCTTCTTCATCATGATTTAACATATCTTTATTTCCATATCTTGAGTGGATTTTTAAAAACATTGTATATAATGGAAGGATTTTGTTTTATTAATGCTTCATATCAGGAAATATTTTGCTGTCATTTTCAAAATAGTTCAGAAATATCATGTTTGTTCACATTACCAATTACTTAAAAGCACTATATACTTCATTCATAGTAACATTTAAAGCAGCAGAATGAATTGATAAATATTTATATTTTTTGCTATATTATTTATAAGTTATTTCTTTCATCAAAGTTTTCAGGCTGACAAGCTGGACACATTACTATACTACATATATTACACATACTCATTCAAAGTGTCATAGCATGTGAAAAAATATTTGTTAAGTGCAAAAAACTACATGCTACCATTTAATATATATATATATATAATATATTTACATATTATATATATGCATACATGTATGTATACACATGCAATTTTTAAAGAAAAATATGACCAAATTCACAGTTTTTTAATTTTCATCTTGGTATCACTGTTAAGTCCCTCTGGCTATTCTCATTTTCAAGGACTTATACACAAAGTAAGGCTTGTAGGTAATATACAAACCATTGTTCAACTTTTTGGACCTAAAATAATGTTTTTGTTTAAAACATAGTCTGTAATACTAGCCAGAGGCAAGTTTTTCTAAGTTCATTTTTGCTGTGGCATAACTGAAATGGGGTTGCCATGGCAACTTATGCAGCACTTGGTTTAATTGGGTGAAAAATTTTTTAGCTCATTGTATTTATCCACCTAAGATCAATGTACATCCTTCTCAATGTTACAGGTAGCAGCATAATTAATAACAAGTTTATCTTTGTTCTTTTATTTTCAGTTACCGTAAGAAATATACACAACACCTTTATATCTTTTCTCCATCAACATTTTCATCCTTCCACACACACACCTTCAATCAAAATTCTCTCTCTCTCTCTCTCTCTCTCTCTCTCTCTCTCTCCCTCCCTCCCTCCCTCCCTTTCCTATCTCAGTTAGAGTGATTTTTAAAAATGTGTTGTCAGCTGAGCATTCGCCTGTTTTCTTAGCACTCGGAAGACTGAAGCAGGCAGGTTTGCCACAAGTTCAAAGGCCAGGCTGGGCTACATAGTGAATTCAAGGCCAGCCATAAGCTACATAGTGAAACCCCGTCTAAATAAATAAATAAATAAATAAAATTAAAAAAATAAAAATGCTTTGTCTGCAACAAAATCTCTGTTCTTTCCACCATTCACAAATTTTGCTTTCATTTATTTTTCCTTTTGCATTTATCAATTGATGGATGAGTGAATGGATGAATTGTACAGAGTTGGTGAAAAGAAAGATAGGAATAAGACTTTCAAGAAAATTTTACACAAAAACATGATCACTGCCACCTGTAGCATGGGGTAGGAGCAGTTAACTATGTCTCATCACATCAACTGTGTTACTAATTCAATGCAGTGAATCAGAGTTACTAAGTTCGGAATCCTATCATTTGCTCTTGTGGGCAACCCCCTTGTGACTCATCTGTTTTTCCGACTTGGAGTGCTTGTTTCCTACATAATGGTGTCCATGCCTTTGCACCTGGGGCACGGCTTGAAACCCTTTATTTCCGTTGATTCATTCAAAACATTTTTTTTATTAACATCTCGCTTGTTTGAAAAAGATAGGAAGCAAATCTTTGAAAAATTTAGGGATTTAACATTCTCATTTTAGAATATGTGCAAAAAACATAAGAATATTTAACATTCTCATTTTAGAATATGTCGAAAAAAAAAAACATAAGAAAAGTTTACTACTTCCTTTACTACCAAAGAAGTGGGTGAAAAAACACTTCCAGTGAAGGAAAGAAGAGTATTGAACTGATGGAACTATTTTATCAAAGCCCAGATTTGGTGAGAAAATCAAGAATGAGTCATTCACATCTCATTGTCATTATTTCTCTATAGAAGATTCCTTGTGATATAGTAATAGAGTTAATATATATATTATATATATGTAACATATATCTATGTTCAGTTATTAGCATATTTATTTTTCAAATATCTAGAACTCCTCAGTGTTAAATATTTCTTATGAAAACTTCTAGTAATTTAATAAAGATATGTATAAAATATACTTATTAAAATTGTTATACTCTGATACTGTAAAATAGCATGGCTTATCTATTCACACTCTTCAAATATTTTTAAAATATCTGTTTAGATTTTACTCTAATTTTTAAAAAATTTCCATTTTTATAATTATCTGGGTATTTTTAATACTTCTATTGAATACATGGTCAAAATAAGAGTAGTGTTTTGTTATGATCTTTATCATGTGTTAACTGATCAAAGGAAATATTTAAATACTATTATAGAATTTACCTGAGTTTAAAAATTCATATTTATTATTTATGTATTTTATTATTGTAAAAATAATTCAAATCCAACTTATATTTAAAAATTCAAAAACAACAATTGCTAAAAAAAAATTCTAAAAACATTCTGGAGGGAAAAAAATTCTCCCTAATAACTCCATCAATCAGTTACACAATTCTAACCAAACAAAATAAATGGTAATTTCCATATTCTCCCACAAATGTCCATGAATTTGTGACATTAAAGCTGTAGATTAAGATTAAAATTTTATATTTACAATATTTATATGTTCTGATTCTCATTAAGACTTTATTGTCATGGAAACTATTTTTTTGTTGCTGTTATTTTGCTTTGATGCTTATGAAAAGAGTAAGTTATTTCATTTACTTGTATTTTAAAACTGATTACTTAAAATTAAAATTAAGCTTTTTCTATTAATTGCAAGATTTTAAATTTTCTAATCATTTTTTATTAAACTTGCTTATTTTTCCTGCAGTTTTCATGTTTACTGTCATCTTAAGACAAGGATAAATATCTATTTTCTTTCCTATTTATACAGTACCATTTTGCGCATTGGTTGCACTGGCTATGCAATGTAATAGCACAATTAATTAAAGCAAAGTAATTTAATAGTGATGATAATACCCATGCTTGTGTTGTTATAGATCTTATGCTAGTATTCATATTTCCCATGAAAAACAGGGATGAATTTTTGTTATTTTTAAATAAACCTGCATCTTTCATTAACCCTTAATTTTGTCAGTACTATATGGTGAAACTATATATTCAGAAATTTTAATGTTACTTATGGTTAAAGTATTAATGTTTTCATTTCATTGCCTTAGTCACACAATAGATTATCTTTAATATATTGCTAGATTATGCTCGGTAACATATTACTTATAATTTCTGATATATTTATGAAAAGGTTTGTTTCTTTCATCTTTGTCTTTCTTTTTCTGTGCTCCTTGTTTTCGTAGCTTGTTTGTAGTATCAGTTTACTGTTAAAGGTAAAATATTGAAGCTGTGGCATCACAAGGAAGGAGAGAATAAAGCTGTGCTCAGTGGCAAACGTTGTTAGTCTCAGCTACTCAGGAGGCCTTTGCAGGAGCATCATTTAAAATTATTTGCTTGATACTGGCCTGGGAAACATAGCAAGGCATGGGCTTAAAAAATAACAAAATACTTAATTTTCCAAAGGATATAAAAAGAATGAAAGAACATCATAAAAATACCAAACACTCTATTAAAAGTTTGTGGATCAGCAAGAATAAATAAAAAATATACCAGCTCTTCCTGAAAAGCTAAATGGCAGAAATATTTTTTGGACAAAAATGTTACTCTATGGGTTGAAATCTTTTCATAAATGTCATGATATTTTCCTCAGTTTCTCTTTTCATAATCAGTGTTATTCGTGAAAGAAGATAGAATCAAATAATTACAAATCAAATGTAAAAAGGAAGAGGAGTCAGATACAGAGGTGCTATATATCTTATCAAGCATAAGTTTTGAAATAACCACAATTAAGATCTTCCAAAGTACATGAGCAAATGAAAGAATTCCCCAGAGACTTAAAATGTTTTTAATTAAAACATAATATTACACATTAAAACAAATATGCAGACATAAAATTCAAAACATAGGTTTAACAGTGAGTGGGTGTAAAAGAAGAAAAGTCTTGTATTTATTATTTTCAGTAGAAAATATTCATGCTGAAGAACTGAAAAAATAAAAGTAAAAGAACTATAGAGAAAGAAGGAGACAGTCTGGGTAGAAATTTACAAACATGTAAGTGGAGTCTCAGGAAAAGAGGAGAAAGAGGACAAGTCCAGACATTAAAATGATATCAGGCAGAAGTGTCTACACTAGTGAAAGATATCACTTCATGGATTAAAGATGCTTTTGACCACCACCTCCTCTAATTAACAATGGGAAAATTGTATTTAATCCTTTCAGATTAAAACTGCTGGTAACAAAAAAAAATCTAAAGTATCTTAAAAGAAATCAGAAATAAAACACACATTAACTTCAAAGGAGCAATAGTAAGACTAACATGCAAAGTTTTTCAACACAATTATGGTGATAGATGAAAATGATCAAAACAACAATGTGAAAACACAACTGTTGCTAGAAAATACTAATAACAATAGCAACACTAGTAACAATAGCAACTTCCACTTAAAATGACTGCAAAATGAATATATTTAAAATGGGCAAAACAGAGATAATGCATCAGTTATAGACTGGCACAAATGAATTCTAATGGGAAGTATGCAGGACTGTACAAATGGAAATGTAGAAATGCAGGAAAAAGTGAAAAGTGCTAAAGTAGGTAAATTTGATTATATGAAATGAACACCAAAGTAAAAAAAAATAGTATAACTTTTTTTGAGTTTGTATGTATTATATGATGGCAGTATCACCAAAGATTTATAATATATTACATATGATGATATCACAAAGGAAGTGTCATAAAAGAAGATGTTAATGCATTTATTGCTCTAAAAGTCTTTTGATTTTTTTCATATATTAAAAGTAACTATTTTGAGTGAATTTCAATAATACAAGCCTACAAAAACCACTTAAGCATTTAAAAAGAATCTAGAAATAATAATACAAATAAAAGACATGGAATAAAATATAAATGAAGTAAAAAATCAGCAAGTAAAGAAAAAAATGTAAAAAAAAATAAAAAACAGATGACACAAATAAAGCAAATCATCTGGCAGGCATCATTTAAAAGTATCAGTGATAATATAATTTGTAAATTGATTGAATAATTAAATTGAAAAATCAGAGTGTTAAAACAATATCAGTCATTGTATTCCTTTTATTTCCAACATGCATATTCTACTTGATATCCCTGTGTTTCCAATATTCTTTTATATCTTTTTATTAACTTGTTGAATTCCCTAGAGCTTGAAAACCCTTCATCTGTGTATGATTTGCTATTACAATTGATGTACTTTTTATTATTTTTTGCAGCAAGTTTAGGATCTAATTCTTCAGTGAACTTTGTTAATTTTCAGAGGAAAGATTCAAACTTTGTTGTTAAAACTAGACCTACAAAATTATTTCCATAAAAAGCATTTGTTTATTCCTAATGGGAATATATTCTTGATGTCATTTTTAGAGAGTTCCAAAGCCTGATGAATACTTAAGACATTGTTCTTATTAGGAAGAACACAAAACGGAAAATAATCAAATATGTCTTTTGGGAAATGTTACTAAAAGAAAAAGAGAAAAAGGAGGTAGAGGGAAGAAGGAAGAAAATTATTCTCTGACAAATGTTTGCCCTCTCAACATTTCTAAGTCAAAAATCAGCTATCATTTTTTTTATTACAGACACACATCTCTTCTCACTAATTATGCACACTCTTTCTAGCCCTCAATAATCTTGGTTTGTTTCCTTTCATGTGTAGTACACCTGTGGAATTTAACTTGGACTAATTTTTCTAGTTTACTGTGCAAAGACTTGCAGTATGTGTGAAAATCTTGAGATATTCTTAATGGATTTCTGAATTTTATTATAAGTTGAATTGTTGGCAGATCCATTTAGGTGAAAAAATTGTTGCATTTTATTTTGCATGATACAAATACATTTTAGTTTTATTTCTTCTCAACTCTCCAAAGTAAGTACACTAGATCTTTTATAGACTGCAAATTTGTCATTACATGCTTCACATATAATTTTAACTAATTGATTTGGTTAAAAATGCAACCCTAACTCTATTGAAACAAGACAACCACCCAAGTTGACCTTTGGCTTCACCCCACTCTATGGCATACAGAAGCAGATCATCTGTGAAACACATTTTGGCCCATACTCTTTGATTTCCCTTTCCCACTTACAGGGTTCCACCCAGATTATTACTGGCTTTTCTAAGATGGCATTGTAAGTTAACAAGGCATGTTAACAGAATTTTTTTTTTTTCATTCAGCATGCTTGGAGGAATGATGGGAAAATGCTAGAGATAGACAATCTTCTTGCTTAGTTATAACTGACGTTTTGAAATGAGAGCTTGGCAGACTTTCTTAAAATGCTAATGGTAATGACTATTGAAAAAGCTGTGTGCCGGAGAGCATTCTCTTTGATTCAGAAAGTGAGTATGGATGCCACAGGTTAAAGAAATTAGGGGTAAATTGGTTGTCAGTGGTAATGCTCTATCTAACTTCTCCTGTAGGGTGTACTGTCATCCTAGATGCTCACAGCAAAGCAAGTCCCCACCTCTCCACTGGTACAGGTGCATGAGGGCAGCACAGCATGGAATTTTGCAATAACTTGAGCTTTTAGAAGGCTTTTCCTCCAGCTGAGAGGTGAAATAGCTGTTCAGAAGAAAAGTGAAATATGTTTATATAAATAACTTTTTCAATTTCTGCCATTACTGTTAACAAAAGACATATCGACAGTGTGTCTCCTGCTCAGTGTGTAAAATAATAAAATGGGCAGGAAACATAGCCCCGTGAAGCATCTGGTATGTGGTCTGGTTCAGCACATACATTAACCTCACAACTTCAAGAGTGTGTGATTTGAAGTGCACCAAGTTTGTGAGTAGCATAAACATTACCAGAGTATCAATGAAAGTGAAGCAGCCACTATAAGGGTAACCTAGACTGGCCTTTCTTAGACCAAAGCTTTCCAAACTAGCTTTGATGAATCCACATGTTTGTTTTTAATATCAGTCTATCATAGAATAATGCATTATCTATTAGTAAATTAATTAGTAATGAGTCAAATACACTATTTGTGAGTTTCAGGAAAAAATATCAAAAATGGTATATAAAATAATGTCTCAAAATTTTATTAATGCCAGTAGACACCAATCACACTCTTAAATTGTCATAAAGTTTTCTAACTACTTGCTCTCTATTTATGACCTCATCCCTTCATGGAAAAAATAAAAATATGTGGGTCAACACCAGCCAAGTTTGCACTTTGAACAACACTACTATAAGTTCCATCAGTGATTGAGCGGAGGAGTGCTTCTCCATTGGAGATCTGACTCCCCGGCTGCACTGGGGAAAATTTACAGATTTTGTGAAAGTTCAAAATCATATTTGTGCATTAGAGAATAATGTTTATGAAAGTAATTATTTCTGAAGTCTTACTTAAGAACTTTTACTGAGTCATCAAGTAATAAGATGATTTAATAGAAAGTGTATTTATTTTATTAACTAAATATTTTATTAACTATTACATTTGCATACTTATGTTTTATTAACTATTAAATTTGCATACTTACGTTAACCATACTTCATATGATTATGAATATTTGTAACTTTAATGTAAATATTAAATGCCTTCCTATTTTACAGCACAATTTATTTTCATTACTGTTTAAACTTGCAATGTTATTTTTTGAAAGAGATGTCTCAAAATATAGATATGGCACAAGGAAAAGACATTAGGAAAAAATACAAAACAACAAAGAACGATCAGAAAACTAAGAATTTTTAAAGAAATCAAAGGTATGTCATTTTAGAAGCAAAAGTATAAGCACACATTTTATGACATATAGGAAAATCAAGTAAAGTTGTTAAAGTATACAAATTATTATGGAGAAGGTGAAACATAGAAAAAGCAATAATAAAAATTTTTGAAACATGATCAAGACTCAAAAAATTTTCCTAAAATTAAATGAAGAAATCTTCCCAAACATTAAAATGATTATATTGAAAAAAATGATTCAGTAACACAAAATTATGAGTAAAATGTTTATCTAAAGAAATATATTTTGAAGCATCCACTTTTCTCTCCTTCCTTTTTTCTCTCTGCTTTCTTTCTCTTTTCTTTTCTTTTCTTTTCTTTTCATAAGGCCCAGTCATCTTTTCTCTCATTGATTTTTTTTATAATTTAATGCCTTTAAAATTCTACTGCAAATTCTTTGTAATAGACTTCTAATACGAATTAATTTTGTAAAATTCTACTAGTTAATATTTTCATTAATGTTTTCTTCCTAGCATCAGTTTGAAGATTATTCCATTTTCCATGTTTAATTATTTGGATTAAATTGTTGGGTTCAAAAAACCATGTAGGTGATAAAATCTAATGTGTTTCATTTACACAATGGAATAGCAAATGTGTAAGTTAGCCTCTCTTTCAGGGATGAATATTATAAAGGAACTCAGTAAAATAATACCCACATATTTGATAGATACCCAGCTCATATTTTCAAAATAAATCATCGATGGCAGAAATGTTACACTTGGCTTGGGTAGAGTAAGTGATGAGATAATGGAATAACTCGCGCATCACTATCATCATATTTGCAAAAGCCCCAAGCTTGAAAAGTACAAGTCTATATCCAAAGGATAGACTTTAGCAATGCTTTTATACTGGGGTTTAAAAGATACTGACAAATGCCTATATAATGAAAATAAAAATGTCAGAAAGACAAATAAGCCAAGGAACTATTTTCAGAAACTCAAAGTAAATTCAGACTAGTTTTTTAAAAAGTAGGAGAAGGTATGGATTCCTATAGCAAAATTAAAGATATGGTGAACTCCACATCTTCAATAATGCTATGGGTATCTGGTTCTTCTATGAGTTAAAAGGTAAATTCAGGTTTAGGGGATTGGAAATAGTTGCACATCAGAAGCCTCCAGTTTTACCTTTCCTTTAATTTTTTTGGTTACATGTGGTTCTTTGAGTTTTAGTATAAAAAATAAGAATTGACTTATAAATTTTACCAATCAGACTATGAGTGGGATAAAGATCATATTGAATCCATAGAAGAGCTGGAGGGAAACCAATCTCTCTAGAATATTGAAACATCCAATTCAGATGCATTATTTATTTAGATTTTCTTGAGTTTTTTCTCAAAAATGTTTTTCTTTCATTTGTTTTGCTATGTTTATTCCCACATAGTTCATGCTTTTATAAATTATATGTAATTTATAAATTTTAATTTGTTTCAATGATACATAAATATATTTATTTGAATATATAATTTGTTTTAGCAAGCTAATTTATTTATTATATTTAATCTTTTACGGATATATGTTTTCAACTTTTCTACATATGTAATTCCATTATCTCTGAAAATGACCTCGATAATTCATCCATTTTATTTTTAATGTTTTCCCTTTATTTTTATTATACTGGTATTTAAAACTAATTATGAAGCAGACATTGTGGTAGTGAAGTTTCTTATCTCTTAAATTCAGATGTAGAAAACTTGATTTTTCAGTAAAAAATACACTGTTCACTCTCTTTTTAAAAAAGACTTCCAAAAATTAAGGTATTTTAGTTTTGTTTTGTTTTGCTTTGACAATTCTCATATAGTTTGAACCATCAGTGAATTTAGATTTATTCTCAAGCCCATGAAACACTCCAAAGCCCACTTGTGATCCTGTTCATGTGGCTTGTAGACATGGTAAGAAGAGCTATACATAACTCACATTAAGAACATAGAAGATTCCTGATTCCTGATGTCCCAGGTTATTTCATGTTTAGCAAGCTATATTATCCCCAAAGATCATGCTGACTGGGTGTGTACTAAGTCATGTTGGAAAGCCATTGAATCTGTCTTCACTTTTAGTCTTTGCTAAAAATGAACCACTTACATAGGCCCATAGCTTGTATCTGTTTTCTCTGCAACTGTATCTCACCAATTACACTTTACTCAGTCTAAGTACAGGAAATTCACTGACACTCTTATTTAATTTTTATCTCACTCAGGTTTTAAGTTATTTTCAAAGGAGTTCTGCAGAACTGGAGGATAGGCTGCAGATAGGCTGTTAATGTTTTCCTTTTCCCTGTAACCCTAATTTTCTAAAAGTTTTGAATTTAAAGATGTTGAATTTCACCAAAATCTGCCTATCGTTAATCTATCTATCTATCTATCTATCTATCTAACATACAGAATTTGTGTCATATCTGTGTTTGATCTGATGAATGCTTTGTCTCTTCATAATGTATATATCTTTCTTTCCAGTTTTTAAAAACTGAACATGTACTAATTAATGAGATAAATAGGTCTTCCATTTGTTCACCCATATTAATTTGGCTTGCGGTTTGGCCACGTTTAACATGTTTGTAGTAACAAGTGCCAGAGTCTTATTCAGAATTTCTAGTGTCCTCACTTTTGTGTCTCCTTTTGGGTTTGTTGATTTTTTCAGAGAATTTGTATCTTGTAGATTTGCTTACTTTTAATTCACTACTATTAACATGGAGCTTTGTGAATGTATTGGTATTACGTCGGGGAGGGGCAGCATCATGTAATTTTCTGATTAAGTCAGTCTTCAGTGACACTGTGTCCCTAGCAGCTGGCCTTCATAAATGTTTGTCTCCCTTGTCCAGGAAGATAGCTTTCCCCCCATCTCTACTCCCATCCATGGCTTAAACATTTCTAACATATTTCCTGAAGATCCACTCATTTGCTAATTTCTTTTGTTTGCTTATTGGTTTGTTCATTTTTTCCTCAGGGAAACAAAAACATTGAACCTGGAGCAGAATGAGCTTGTCCTAGCTGAGAAAAGCTTCTGAATTCTTTCCTTAATAATTTTTTTTTCTCTTTAAAGTAGAACTTCTTCTGGCAGAAGTGTGTGCTTGTGATTTAAAATGGTATTTTTTCATTCAGCCTGAGTCCCCCCTGAGCATCTGATGGAAATGTTTTATGATAAAAAAATTCTATTTATTCAATTTATTTTGTTTTCTTGTATGTGTGTGGAATAAAAGTAAGCTTATCCACAAAATAAGTTTATCTTTTTATTAGCTCATGTTTGTAGTACTTAATGAATATATTCATTGTGGGTAAACAGAACATGTATATGACATGTCTGAAATATTTTTACACTGTCTTCCCTTCCATTCATCTTTTAGTGTCTTTCCCATTTGCCAAAGATCCATCTATTTTCAACAATCTGATGTAATTCTTGAACTAAAATCCTACCAATATAGAGGACCTATTACTGTGGTCTTACAGAACTTCTCAGTCTCATGCAAGTTCTCTCTCACTCCGTAGCATGTGGTCAAAATTAATCCAGTTCAAGAATTTCAGGTTTGGGTAAGCAAATCTCAGAACTGTATCTCTCTAACTGTACCTCTTTCTTCAGCTTTCAAGACAACATTTGCCCTGTGTCCTCAGTTCCCTGTTGAGTCCAAGAAAAGTCTCTGATTCTCAGTTTGTCACTCTCTTCTTGGTCCTGGGTGAGGACAGTGACCACTAGACTCTTTCTATATGAGAGCTGAAACTAAAAGTTCTGATTTTATGTTTTTTTAAAAATATTTTTAAACATCTAGTCACTCAACTCTAGAAGCATTCCTTGTGTTCACACCCATTCTCTGTTCCACTGTTGCCCCATTGTATTTTTGTCTGGATTACAGAGTCTTGTCGCCGGCTTCATGACCTCCAGTCTGGCTTCTGTGCAATTATCCTTTAAAGTTCTTCAACACAGATCTTTTTTAAATAAATATATGTTCAGTCATTATACATTTAAACTTGTTTTCATATCTTTGGGAGCTCATTCAAGATCTTCCACACAAATCTCTACTCTTCTTCCTCTCCAAGGTTGAGAACTTTTATGTTTTAGTGATGCTGAACTGATTTCAATTCCTAAAAATACATTGTGTTTTCATATCTCTTTCAAGCCTTTCTTTTGACTATGTTTGCTATTTTAGCTGGGTAAAACTTTTTTCTAGTTATCCAAAATATGGATATGTGTCCAATTTCATGTACAAAGCTTTAGATAAACTATCATTCTATTATGTAGGAAAAAGGACCATTCTAACCTGTCATTAATATAGTACATTTTGGAAGCTTTCATGATGGCACATATAACTCTTTGGAGTCATTTATTATCATATTCATATTATCTTTTAAGTCAGTCAACCACCAGAAGATTGAGTCACATACAATTCATTGTTGCATCGACTAGATTTGTACCAACTCAGTAATATGGGCTTATTATTTCTGAATTAATAAGGGAAATAATATATTGTTATTTTAAATGTATTTCATAATTTATACTCAAAATATTCAGGTGCATTTTTCTGACCTATACCAAATTAATCAATTTCATTATATCTGTATTCTAAATTTAATAATGATGCATATTAAACATAATTATCAGGAAAAATCTATTTTTGCCTGCTGAGAGGAAGGAACATATGGCATTTCTTTAAGAATGTATTTACATTTTTAGATTGAAATTAAAGGAATTTTTGAAATGATTAAAAGAAAACAAACAATCATGTTTGCTACATAACATTCAATGCTGGGCTCATTCTATGAGATGTTTAGTAAAAGTGTTTTATTTTTTCAGCTGTTTTCATGTGAATAGAAGTCATGAGAAATGGAAAGCAAAGTACACTTTTTATTCTTGAAAATGCATAATTGTGATCTTTTTTTGTTATGGTTTTTTATTGTCACAGCATTTATCTGTGATAATGTCACACAGCCACCTGTTGCTGCACATAAAGATGTCATAGCTCGAAGAGGCCACTGTGTGACCGTTTCACTGGCATCAGCCTGTGCTAACATTTCATGCATCTTTAGAGAGAATAAAAGGAAAGAATCAAACTCCCTCAAAGAAAATAAGCAAAGCAAATGTAAACAATCAAAGTAAAAAGAGCAAGATAAAAAGAAATTGCTTAAATATTCGCAGATCTATGGAGATCTTACATATAATTCTTAGCTATAATGCATTTGATCAGAAACCTCTATTTATAGAAGAATTTGACTCAGTGATATTGCAATTAATTTTTTTTCTGCCTCTGGGATGGAACTCACAATCTCACGTTTACAGAGTGGTGCCTTAGCCAACTAAGCTAAACCTGGAAGCACTGCAATTAATTTTTAAAAAAATTCTGAAGGCTTGTTTTATATTTAGGAGAATAGACAAGTTTAGAAGCCATTCTTGGCTATGCCTGCCTCTTTCTTTGCATCTCTCATCTCTCTTTCAAAATTCAGATATGGCTAATGTTGAGTAGATCTCATGGAGAGATTCCATGTAAGATCCATTTGTCAACACAGAAATATTCTCTTTCCATACAGGCCTAAAAATCTAGAAATTTAAGAGTTTGAAAATACCTTTATATGCTCATAGAAAATTTTCCAAAAAATATTCTTTGTGGCAGAGAATATTACAAAACTATATTTGATTTTATTTAACCACTCAATAGGTTTGTCAGTTTTGCAAAATTAGTGACTCTTTAATGTTGCTTGTATTGAATATAAAGACAGAAGATACAATGGAATATAAATTAGTATGTTTCCTCCAGCATGAGACATAAAAACATCCATAAAGATGTATTTCTGGGAATATCTATAGCAAATAAATACAACAAGCAACTATCCAATACTTCAGAACAGAATGTAACTGAAGATACTGACAGTCATCACGTTTCAAAAATTAATAATGCATTTCATGAAGCATAGAAAAGCTATTTCTGTCCTGCCCACTAAAACACAACTATGATGTATAATAATCGAATTTAAAAAGACATACACATTTGTATGCCTTGAGTTATGCAGCAAACTCTGTTCTCGAGAGATCTATAGCCCACAGCCTCATTGTCCTTAGTATAGAAATGGTAATAACATTATCTAATGTTTCCTGAGGGGTTACTCTAAAACAGTGTTATAGATTAGCTCTAAAACGCCCCCCTTAACACTCCTCCATAAGAAGTTCCGAAGAGGGTCTTTCGGAGAGTGACTGGAAGATGAGGGCTCTAACCCCATCGTTGAATTAATCCCCTGATGAGATCAGAATTCGATGGCAGTAATGGGAGGTGATGGGAGCAGTAATTAGGGCCTAACTGAAGGGAGAAGATCACAGTGATGTGAATTGGGAGGACTCTAACTTGTCCCTGGCCCCTTTATCCTCAGTTTTTCCATTCCCTTTCTGTTTCCTGGCTGCTATGAGATGGGAAGCCTTCTTTCTCCATGCCCTACTTCCATGAAAGCCATGGAGCTGGAAGACCATGGGCTGAAATCTCTGAAACTAAATAAGCCTCTTCCCGTCTAAAGTGGCTTTCTCAGGTATTTGGTCAGAGTAACAGAAACCTGACTGACACACTCGGTGTGGTGAATCACTGACTTATGGACATTAATCTCATTTGCCATAGGACCACTGTAAAACAGAAAAGATAAAAGTATACCTTTGTAACCAAGAAGCTGACTCGGTCAATCATAGCAGTTGAACTTTCAGCTAAATAGAGGTGGTTCCTGTCAAATCCTGACCACAAAAGGTAAATGCCAAATGCAGTCCATTAGGTTGTTTCTTGTATGTTGCTTCTTTACTCAGGCTACCTGGGGTAGGGTGTGTCATTTGGAAACATTTGGTATGGAGTGTTGACTTGTTCTTGAACCATTTTCTTGCTCAGGTAAACTTCATGAAACTTAGCTGGTCTTAATTTTTATTTTAACAAATGTGTTTACTTTCTACCTAAGAATGTTCACATTTAATAGGACTAGACATATATATATATATATATATATATATATATATATATATATATATATATGATAAAATTAGTTTCTTTGGCATATTTTGGCATATTTGAAAATAATTATCAGATAAATTTCATAATTTCACCAGAAAATATATACATTAAAATGAAACAAATGTTATAGTTGAGTCTGAAGAAATAAGAATTTCTTAAAAAACACTCATAGAAGCAAGAAGATATTGCTTTTTAAAATAATTAATCCCACTGTAATAATTTCAATGTGTATGAAAATAGTAATTATATATGCTCAATTACTTTACAATATAATGTACATTTCCCCAAAGCTCCACTTATATCCTGTGACTTTTTATTTTTAACACTGAATTAGCTATGAAAACTGTCTCTTAATTTACTGACTAAAAAAGTAGATATCTAAATGCTTTATCTAAAATTAAAGACAATGTGTCACTTATTTAAAGGCTAAAATTCTTTTGATTCTAAACTGTTTCCATTTGTTCTGTTCCATTTCCCATTTTTCAGTTAAGTTCAGTACACTTTGCTATATACAATCCTATTTCCAATTTTTTCACCTGATGTCTGAGTGCTTCAAATAATTCATATATTATAGAACACTTTAATCTAATGCTGAAGATGATTTATGGCACTAATATTCATTATAAATAACCTTTCAGTGAGAATTGAAAGTTTTAAACATGACATCTCATATTTTAATTG
The DNA here is from genome assembly GCA_004027455.1 of Hydrochoerus hydrochaeris. NCBI lineage: Eukaryota > Metazoa > Chordata > Mammalia > Rodentia > Hydrochaeridae > Hydrochoerus > Hydrochoerus hydrochaeris. The sequence continues at coordinate 479,070 of PVLA01000398.1, read as the reverse complement.
ATCTGTCTCAGTTACTTTCCACTGTGGGGATGAATACTCAACACCCACAGTTTAAAGGAGTAGAGGTTTATTTAGTCCATGGTTAGCTGTCTTCAAGGCAGACATAGCCTGATAGAATGACACAGCAGAGAACAGCAGATCGACTGATGGCAGACAGAAAGACAAGAAAGGAGACATTAGGTACAAAAACATACTCTTTTAGGGGCCAGGGATTTAGCTCGGCGGTATAAGCACCTGCCTGGCAAGCACGAGGTCATGAGTTCAATCCTCAGTCCCAGAAAAAAAAAAAAAAAGGAATATACTCTTATGTAATCCCCGCACTTGGGAAGCTGAAGCAGGAAGATCATTGCAGGTTTGAAATCAGCCTGGGCTACAAAGTGAGCCCAAGGCCAGTCTGAACTGCATAGCGAGACCCTGTCTGGAAAAAAAAAAAAAAAAAGAATACACCCTTTGATGTCATGCCCCCAGTGACCTTGCCTTCACTCAGGCTCCACCTCCAACCCAGCTTCACCTCCTAACAGCATTCAGGCACTCACTCAGTAGTCAGTGAACTCAGGGATGTAGTACATCTATGAGTCAGTCACCTTTCAAACACATGAGTTTATGGAGAGGCATTTAAAATCTAAACTATAACACAATCCTTATCACCGCTAATATGACAGAATTTGAGATACTGTTTTCTCCTCATATTTGTGTTTATACTTGCATATAGAGCATCCTAAATTTTACACTCTCTGTCTTCACATAACAACATATGTCAGAGATGAAAGTCTTTGCTGCCAGTGTATACACATCTTCCATATAAGGAAGAAACCAACAGAAAGAACCAAATTAAAAGATGATTTAATTAGTCTATAATGGCTCATAATCATTTCAAATAATCTTCCTAAATCTTGGAATCTGGTTGCAAAGTTTCAGTACATAGGCAGAAATGAAGAACAAGAACCCCAAAACTCATACAGTTCTAAACTCCTGCTATTATGAAATAAGTTGGAGAGTAATAAAATCTTCCTTGGAATGCTTTCCTATTTAGATATCTGGAAGCTATATTTCACAGCCAAGAATGGAAGTAGAGATGCCTACATTAAATTTGGCTCCTGATTTCAGTGAGGGTGATTAGTTTCTGAAGTTATAGGCATGAACCTTCAGCATCCAGTACACAGACTGGAAGGAAAACTGTCCAGAAATCATAATGGTGTGATCTTCAGAGATTTTTCATGGTTGCTGTTAATTAACTATTTACTAAAGAGTTCAATGGCCATGCACTAAACTTCTACTTGATTTGTTTTAGTTCAAAAAAAAATAATTCAAGTAGATGAGGCTTGTGTGGAATGTCATGCCCCTTTATTCCATTTCCATATTGGAGCCAATTCAAAGATTCCACAAATGAGAGGAAGATTTCATCCAAATAATAATAATAATAATAATAATAATAAACTGAATCATTTTACAAGTATATCCTCAGTATCCCTCCAGGCTTTCTGCAAAGGCCTCTGAAATTGTTTCTATATAACTCAGAATTCCAGGGATTTACTGGCTACAGAGCTAAGATGCTTTAAGTCATAGAGGACAGAAAATGTCACTGTAGTTCACTGACTAGAGATGGTAAAATAAATTTTGCTCTAGGGCTTTTACTTATAGAGAATGTTGGATCCAATGTCACAAACATTGGCTATACTGGTATTTCTCAAATTTATGGTTTGGGAGTTTGAATACTTAAAAAAGGATGAAAAGAAAAATATACACAACGGATTAACTCCCAGACAGATGGACAGCAGTTATTATTACAGAAAGAAAAAATACCCCCTGTTATGGATTAAAAACTAGTGCTCAACTTAACACCAGCTGAATTAAATCAGTAAGGTGCTAAATGTAGACTGCCCAACTGAGGAAAGTAGCCAGCATAAATAGAGATGTGGAGAAGAAGAGTTAGGGATTGTGGGTTTCTCTAAGTGTTGCTGTTTGAGTCATTGGTTCTCCTGAAGGAGCTCGTCATGACTGGCTCCACCAATATGAGTTCAACCATTATCATCAGAGGAGTTGGGACCTTGTTGGTGACAGTGGCTGTGGTTCACTTTGGGGGAGCTCTGGTCCTTACATGGTGCATTGCTTCCTGGCTCTGGAGGAGAAGATGTATGTCGTTTAATCTCCAGGAGAAGCTCGTCATGCTGACTTTCTGTCATGTACTCAACTGTTCTAATTGTCAGAGGAGGTTGGGACCTCCATGTCACTGAGGATGGTTGTGGTGCTTTTCAGGGCAGTCCTGGTCCTTGTTTTGAGCGTGACTTCTCAGCTCCAATGTAGAACCCTCAACCTATCAACACAGCACCCACACCCCACTGGCATATATTTTCTAGCTTCCGCCGCTGATCCTTGGGTCTTCCCAGCACAGAACCATAAAACAGATTGGTGTGAGTCCTTCTTGTGGGCTCTAGACTTCTAGTTGGACTTGTGGGAGGCATTGTCCTGGGCTCTAGGTCTTCAGCTGGATTCATGAAGGACATTGCTGTGGGATCCAGGCCCTTGGCTGAATATTTTGTGTCTTTAGTGTTGTGAAAAGATTTCCTGCCCTTTCTTATGTTTAACTCTGGGTTACCATCATAAAATAATATTATAAATTCTGTGTCCTGATTCTAATTGTTCTCCTCACAACCCCTGACTACAACACCCCCCCCAAATTGAAAACTCCTATCTTTCTCTATTATCTCTTTTTAGCAACATAATTGTAGCTCCAAGAGTACTTTATTGAACTCATTTACTCATGTATTTAGTCTGAGTTTGAAATAAATGAGTTTTAGAGGATGAGAAATGAGTCTCGTCAACCTATTCAGGTAGTTAACTTCAATTTCAGCTTCTGATTCAAATGTAAACTTTTTAGTGAAACAAAAAAAGAGCCCTCATCAACATCAAGTGTACAAGTATTGATCTGGCATTTTCTTTTTGCTGTAGTTATTAAGAAAGATCACTTTGTACCACTTGACTTTATCTGTCAGGAAAGCTATACTACTTCACCATATTCTTTCAGAGACACACCAAACTTTTGTCATAACCTACTTTGCTGGAATGTTCATTATTTTTGTTTTGCTATAAAAGATCATTTTGGGCCATTATTTTGTTGACATTATGGCAATACAGTGACACAATTCATAAGAAGGAGTTAGCAAGTTTGTAAAACTTCATGAAGGAAAACTCTCATACCAGTTGACATTGACATGATAAATAGAGAGAGGTTGTCTCTTCTGGCTAAATTTGGGGAAGTTAGTTATTTGAAGCACAAGGTTTTCATTTTTCCCAAAATTTGACTTGTTGCTATAATTTTCCCCCTTACATCTAAATGTTTGATGGACATTTCCAAGATACTAGATGAAACAAATAGAGTTTGGGGTTATGAGATGATGGGTGACCAAATACCCTATTTGACTGACCAAATATCAATCAAAAATAAGATGGAAACAACCATATTTATCAAGTTAGACATCTGTGGGTAGACAAAGGAATGAATCCTTAAATTACTGAAATATAGGTGATGAGATTCACACAGGCCTGAATTTATAAATAATTTGCATACCTATTTCTTCTGCAACTGATATTTAGGGGCTCATGATTAATTCTTTGTGATATTTCAAATGAGGAAAAAAATATTAAACTAGAAGAATTATGCCATGGACTACAAAAGCATAATGGCCGCACTGAGGACTATGCAGATATTAAAATGGCAAAGAGAAACTTGCAATTTCCAAGATTATTTTACAGTAGAACTACTTGTTCACCTTGACTGCAAGGAGAAACGGTCTGACTTAGAGACATATGCTACTTAACGCCCAAGGTTCGGTGTTTTGGGTGAATGGACTTGCTCCTACAAAAGACTCTATCAGCTTAAAGGGACATATAGAATGACTCTTTGGAAAATTATGAGAATAGTTTCATCTTAGACTATGGTAATATTTCACATCTACTTGGATATTTCTTAATCACTTCTACCTAAATTCGATATGCCAGACCTATTATATGACATAATCACACTTCAAGGAAATAATCAAATAGACAATATAACTATCTGTGGATGTTAACATTACCCCCGAGCCAAAATCTCAGTTATTCTATGGACTCACAACAATATCAGCATGTTGTTTGGGACAGGGATAACTACGATCTTTAGCATGAATCTTCTCTCATAGTGTTCAGTCTTGCACCTGCCACTGTGGTGTGCCTCACCTGCCAATAACAACTATACTTAGCCACATTCAACATTACTAGCCTCCTGGTAAAAGAATTTGATGAACAAGATTTCTATGAAGATGAAGTTATGCACACGTGGGTAGTGGTCACACCCCAGAATGAGCCACAGAAGTTAAATTTTAATAAAGTATTATAGTTTGCTAGGAATGACCTAACAGACTTGGTGGCATATGTAACAAAAACTGATTTAGCTACCGTGAAGGCCTCTTTGGCTGATATATGGTACCATCTTTCTGACTGTCCCATGGTCATCTGTCTCTTTACATTTGCTCCTGGGGTTTCTGCATGTGTTTTAATTTTCTCTTGCTATAATTATATCATTCAGATTGGATTTGGGACTTGGTTAATGCCTTCATTTTATGAAACTTTACCTCTACTATCATTTTGAAAAATATCGGTGATTGGGGCATCAATATATGCATTTTGGAGGAGTTCAGTTAATTTCATAACAAAATGAGCAACTGTAAGTACAGACAAGGCTTACAGCAAGAGAAATTTTATTCTAGACAAGACCTTGAGAAACACTATGTTATGGTGTTGGATAAATCTCTAGAATATTAATGTCATGTAAGGTAATAGTAGGCCTGGTACAGAGAGGAAAGCTAGACCTATAACCAAGTATTATGTCATGCACTTTTTGATTATAATACTTGAAATTATTTCTAATGCTTTAAATATTGTTTGAATGAATGGGGGGGAAATATTACAGAGTTTAGAAAATTATATATTAGCTATAGCACACTTGTAGCATATTAAGTATGAATGATCTCAATGTGTTTCAAGTGAATGAAATTATACATATATATTTGAATATTGTGAACACTAACAGGTGGCATATAATTGTAAAATTAAAGTAATTCTATTTAGGTTAGAATAGTAAAGGAATAATCATTGTTTCAATAATTGCAAAAATGTGGAGAAGTTCCTTTAATTCTAGGGAGAAAGCAGAACTAATGCTATACAACATAAGTCATAGAGATATGCATTTACCTTGCTATAAAATAATTTTTTAATGAGCAGAGTTTTCTTAATATGAAATAAATTGCCCACTGAAGCTTTTGTTGCTCTTTTTGTGGATATACTTTTTTCTTTGTGGATATGCTTTTTGTTTTTCTGTCTGTAGATATGCTTTGGATTTTTACTTGTTTGAGATGATAAGAACTTGTACATCAAATCAGAGACTAAATTAATTGACATTTATGTATTAGTTGATATCCTTTCACAGAATGAAGTCTTGAGAATTTTGATTCTTTTAATTAAAAAATGAAGTTTCTAAATGCAAAATTTTCCCCTTGCCCCATAAAAATGTTGTGAATATCTCCTTGTATTTATTAGGGCTTGAAAAATGTAACATACTTGAATAAAGTAAAATGAGATCTAAAGAAGGATTTTAAAAACTATTTACAGACACTAGAAAGAGGATTAATGTAGACATTGAATCAGATCCCTGCTGGCAGGTGCTTTGGGTGAGTGTGGCAGGAATCTGGTGGGAGCAAATCTAACCCTCATCTCCACTGGCGTTTTCACTGCCATGTTCTCAGTTAATCTCTGCTACAATCAGATCTACAGGAATGGGCACCAGACCTCTCTACATGCTAATCTGCTCGTTACTCTTTTCCACGGGTCTATTTATCTCAGCACAGTGAACAGCAAAGTCTCCCCAGTCAGCCTGTGGCAGCTGCTCCAGATTTTAATCAGGTGTTGGCACTTGGCCCTGAGTGATCTGGCATCTGGGGAACTTTGTTTACAGCAAGCAAAGTTAATCTAAAACTAAGCCTGGCTTATCATATCTTTCTGTCCTTGGCTTATCCCTGGGCAGAAAGAGCTGTTACTGATAACTCTATTCACAATCATTTGTTGATTATATCAAACTTGAAATGCATTTGAAGTAACACTAGCCACCTTGTGCCACATGCCAAGTTCAAAAGACTTAAAAGGGACTGCACAGTCTTCCCCCACCTGTGTTCATGGAACAGCTGTAAAATACAAAGCAACTCTGCTCATGTTGAAGAGACTGATACTGCACATTTCAACCTGCCTTTTCTTATGATATTTAGATATATTCTTTGTACTGGGACAATTCCTTCATAAGTGTCTTGCTTAGAAAAACAAGTATAGCTGAAATAGCCACTTGGAGCTATAGAGGATATTTCAGATTTAAAAAGCATACTAGGTTTTCTTTTTCTTTGTTCCTTTTGCTTTTCTCTAAAAAAAAAAAAAAAACATTGAAGGGGCTAGACAAGGCAAATGTGAATACTTTCATCCATACTTTGTTTGAAGCCCTTGCTGCCCATCAGGAGACAATAATTATTCATGCTATTAGCAGATTTACAAAGAAATCCCTTTTGGGATGTCAGTTTTTATTTTTGCTTTTAAAATGTATTCAACTTGGCACATAACCATACACATTTATGAGGCTCATTGTGATTTTAATAAATATATAATGTGTAACAATTAAAATCATAGTAGCTTCCATATACATCATCTCAATCAAATCCTCTATATTAGTGTTTTTGAAATATACATTTAGTTACTTCAACCATCGTTATCTTCCTACGTTAGAAATTATTCTTCCTATCCAACTGTTCTCAGGTTATCCTGAACCGCAAACTAGCCTCTCTCTTTTCTCCTCTTCCTCACCTCCTTCCCAGCCTCTAGTAACCAGCATTCTTCTCTCTCCTGTGAAACCAACTTACTAAACTTCAAAATGGAAATATTACAGCTGGTAACACACAAATACAAAGGATCATTTAGAATTATTTTGAGTAGTTATATGTTATCAAATTAGAAAATCTAGAAGAAGTGGATAAATTCCTAGGTACACATAACCTACTAGGATGGAACCACAAATGAACAGAAAACCTAAACAAACTAACAATGAGCAATGAAATTGAATTATAAATTCTCCCAGCAACAGTAACAAAGCCTATGATTAGATGTTTTCACTGTTGTTTTAACCAACTTTTAAAGAAGAATTAACATCAGTTCCACTCAAGCTATTCAAAAATTTAAAAGGAAGGAATTCTTCTAAATGATCCTAAAACATGAACTTTTATGAAGAAGTCTGATGTCATTGCTTCCAGTTCTGCAGTTACCAGAGTATCTTCTGTGTTCAAGGCTCGAATAGAAATAAAGATCCTATGCCCCTGACACTGAGAGATAACCTCAGTGTACTCACGGACTTTGCTTTTTTGTCTTCTCAATTTACCCTTTTTTTTTTCGTTTCCTCTCCCTCCCTCCAAGCTCTAGTTTAGATCTTAAATGTCTCCCAAAGGCAAAGTGCTATACACTTAGTCTTCAGTTTGTGGTGCTATGGGAAGGTGATGAAGATTTTAGAAAACAAGGCCTTATGAGAAGTCTTAGGTTATGGTGTGCCCTTAAGGGGATTGTGAGATTATGGTCTCAGATCTCTCTGTCTCTAACCCTATCTCTTTCTCTCTCCATCTTTCTGTCTGTCTCTGTCTCTCTCTCTTACAATCTGATAAATTGGCAAAGGGGCTTGCTCCATTTGTTTCCACATACAGTAATTTGCAACTACAAGCCCTAAGCAATAGAGTCAACCAGCAATGGATGGAAACTTTCACAGATGAACCAAAGCAACCCTTTCCTCTTTTGAAGTTGATTATCTCAGTTATATGTATTTTGCAACATTAAAAAACTGATTAAGTCTTATTTCTATCTTCTATGGTTTGTACCTACAAATGAGTCACTTAAAAATTTAGGCAATTTTAACTTGAACTCTAGATGAACAGTACTGGAAAGTTTTCTGGGAAGACATTATCATATTTCTAGAAAGAAGAGCTTATGGCACAGATTTAACACAGAACTGAAAGATACATCTTCTTGACTTGAGATTAAATTGATTCTGCCATATAATTGAGTCAAAAGTTTCATGATTTAATCAGTAAGGATTTTTTAATCTTAGTGACATACTCATCAAAGAGTTTCAAAGGAATTGAGAAAGTTGACTAATGATGTTACTTATTTTACAAGTAAAATTTTAACTTTTCCAGCATGTAAAGTACCCTGAAGCAATCAGCCATTTTAATCTACTACTCAAACTAAATTTTCATTGCGGTGATGTCAGGTGCAACTTAATGCAAATTTGCAAAAACCAGATTACAGACTATGCTCACTTTTATATTAGAGTAAGTTATCATAATTGTTTTTCATGTCTTCACCTAAACTTTCATAAAGATTGATAAATTGAGTAGTAAATTTAACAAACTTGTAAGTTTTATGATAACATTGGTATTTTCCACATTGTGGCAATGTGAAGGAAATATTCTATGTACATTTTGCCACTACTTATAGGTGATCAGAGCATTTGGTCTGTAAATTCTTTTAAAATGTACTGTCTGTCACACTATTAGACAAGTCTACTAACATATATACCTATTGTTTTTAAATTGTTTTAAAATTGAAATCACTCGAAAGTATGTGTATCATTGGTTTTACAATCAAGCACTCTAAAAATACTTTTACTAATAATCTATAAAACAGTCCGATCACTATAAAAACATCAATGTCAAAATCATTTCCCTTTATTTCATAAACAGTTTAAATATGTCTTATGAGTCTACGAGAAAGCATTTTGATAGCAGCATTCAAAAATGATACTGTTAACTTTCTTTCTCTGATTATTACAAAATACTTGAGACAATAAAAGATAGAAGGTTTACTTGACTCATAGTTTTGTTGATTCCAGTCTATGATCAGTTGCACACTTCGCATAGGACTTGTGTTGAAAAAGTATATTATGGCAGGAGGATATGACAGAGTAAAACTGCTTCACAGGGAGCAAAAAAGATAGTGAAGAGAAGGCCAAGGGGAACATAATCCTCTTTAATGGCGCAGCTTGATCCAAAACTCTCCTATGCCTCACCCCTTAAGTGTTCCAGCTCCTCCCTGTAGCTCCTTGCTGTGGACCAAGTCTCCAAAACATGGGTCTTTGGCAGATATTAAAAGTTGAAAATATAGCAAATACACACATTTTAAGTTCGGCAAACACTTTTACATTTTTTATAAGTGTAAGTTTGCAACACATATGATTTGGAGAATACACACACAGAGACACACACAAACACACACTGATTTCTTTGGGTGCTTTTATCTTCTTTTCCTGCTACCATGGCCTCCTCTGATCCCTTTTGCACTCTCCAAAGATGTCTACTTCCCTATGTTCTCCTTTATTTTACTCTGTAAGTTATTTATAAAGTGCAGTATTTATATTTTGGATTTCTCATGTAAGCTAAGCCTTGTGATATTTAACTTTTGGTTTCTGATTTATTTTGCTATTAATGGCTATTATGGTCTCAAAATCCATTCGTTTTCCTGAAAATGATATGATCTTGTTCGTTACGGCTGTGCAATATTTGAGTAATATATAAAAATCACTGAATAATATTCCACACACACACACACATATATATATGTCTCGCATTTTCCATTTTCTTTATGCATTCATCTGATGATGGGCAACTAGGCTGTTTCTAGAGCTTAGGTATTGTGCATTGCACTGCTGTGAACATGAGTTTGCATGTAACCATGGCAGTATGATATTTTTCACTCAGAGAATACATAGAGGGGAGATATAGCCAAGTAAAACTGAGTTGCTATTTTAGTTTTATGAGTAATCTCCATACTGATTTTTGTAGTAGTTGTACTAGTTCACATTCTTACAAAATATAGAAGAACTAGTTTTCCCCCACATCCTTACTAGCATTTGATTTTTGTGTTTTTGATGATACCATTTGATTGGGGTAATATGGAGTCTTGGAGTTGTTTTGATCTGCATTTCCATAATGGCAAAAATGGTGGACACTGTTCATATACTTATTAACCATTGAGAAATGACTGTTCAGTTCATTTGTCCATATGTTGATCAGGACATTTGTCTTTCAGGGGCTTAATGGGGGGATTGTTCTTTACATATTCTTAATATTAATGCTCTGTCAAAAGAGTAGCTGGCAAAATTTCTTGTAGATTGTCCCAGTGATGCAACTATGCTATCTTCTAGATTAAAAGTTTCTGTTTTTAAGTTTAGGTCTTTGATTTTCATTTTGATTTGACATAGATACAGAGAGAAAAATGGTTATCCTAGCACCATTTGTTAAAGAGGCTATATTTTCCCCAGTGGATGTTATTGGGCTCTTTGAAAATAAAAAATTGGTTTGCTGAAGGTACTTGGGGTTATTCCTGTGATTTCAATTCCATTTGACTACATGTCCATTTTTTGTGCCAGTACCATGTTGTTTCTTTTACTATAGATTTTTAGTGTAATTTGAAGCTTCCTGTTCTTTTTGTGCAGGGTTTCTTTAACTATTCTGAACGTCTTATGGTTCATATCAATTTTAGGATTTTTTCTAGAATTTTAAAGAATATTGTTTTTATTTTAATAGGAAAAAATTATATATATATATATATATATATATATATATATATAATCACTTTTTGGTAAGATGGCTAACTTTTTCTTCCTTTTTTTTTTGTCACTTTATGCAATCAGGCTGGTCTTGAGCTCACTTTGTAGCCCAAGCTGGTCTTGAACTTGGAACCATCCTCTTGCCTCAGCCTCCCAAGAGCTGGGATACAGGCATGTGCCACCACACCTGACAATATGACCATTTTAATGTATTAATTCTGCCTTTCAAGGACATTTGTCCAGAACAGTCTTTGCATTTTCTAATATACTCTTCAATCTCTTTCTGAAGAGTCCTCAAGTTTTCATTATACAGACCTTTTAACTCTTTAGTTACATTGATTCTTAGGTATTTAATCTTTTTAAACAATCATATTGAATTGTATTTATGATTTCTTTCTAGGCGGGATCATTATTATTTAAGAGGAATGTTGTTGTGTTTATTGATTCTATATCTTGCCACTTCACTGAATATTTTTATTGTTTGTGATAAGAATTTTCTGATGAAGATTTTTGGCTTCTTTATGTAAAAGATCATATCATCTGCAAATAAAGACAATTTGAACTCTTTTTTTTCCTATTTATGTCTTTCTTTAGACTGATTTCTCTGTCTAAAGTTTCAAGTTCTATACCAAATGAGATTGGTGACTATTGAACACACTTCACTCATTCTTGAGATCCACATTAAAATAATTAGAAATTGAAATTCTTATTCAATCTAAGCAGACGTGGACCCTAACGACTTAGCAGCTAATCGTTAACTGTTGTAGCATTACCTATGAAAATGCTTTCATAAACCAAAATTAACACTTGTTAGCTACACAAATATTAATGCACAACCAAACTGTCATGTTTCACATATATACACAAAAAATGACATTTTGTAATATATTGAAATGGCTTAAAAAGATTAACAAAGACTGTGGGGTGTAAAATAAAAAAATAAAATTCTCATCCCTAAACTATCATCAATTATGATCCCTTAAAAATGAGTATTTTAAAAAGCTATCATTTTAATACTCTTGATGAAATGTACACAGCATTCATATATGCCTATTTCTGAATTTCAGATATGATGTAATAATACCCAGGAATTAAAAGATTGAAAAGATTGAAACTACCCCGGAATTAAAAGATGTAAAGATTGGAAACTACTCCAATCTTTTCAATCACTTCTACCAAATTTTATGTCTTCTAATATTGTCCCTATTTATATAAAATGTTTTATAATTATATGTTAATCTGTTAGTGTTAGAAATTACTTTTTAATGTCCTTTCAAGCATGACAATGAAATGTACAGGCCTATAGTTTTCTCTGACTACATAAGCTTCTCTTCATTTGTCAGCTGTTTATAACATTATTTCAGTTTTTGCATTTTAAATATTTTAAATTGAGAATATTATATATTAATATTATGGTTAGTATTCACAATTCCAACTTCTCTTTTTTCTACTATAAGTTCATTCAAAAGGGAAAAACTAATAAGTAATATTTCTGCTATTATCATTGTCTAAATAGTCATGTAAGTGTAAAAGCTGAAAATAAATCAGCAGAAAAGGGAATGGAGCTCAAATCTGTTAGACCTGTTGCTCCAATTGAATGGTCCAGGAAAAAATTTCAACCCTGTTTTTCAATTGTTCAATGTTATGAAATATTTTTCTTTGATGTCTAACAGAAACATTGAAAGTTAAGTATTACTTTTTGAATTTTTAATAACTTGTGTAATTTTTTTCTTTTTTACTAAAGTCAGGATTATTAATTATATCCTGTTTCTTTAGTGTAATGTTTATTACATAAATGTATTTCCACCCACAAGGAGTGCTGTGATCTTCTCTCTTAATTTGAATTAATTGCATGCTTGTTAACCTTACTGCACAACTTTGAGCTTGGGATTTATTTCTCCTTCAACTCTAGAATGAAATCCACAGAATCATATTAATATCACTATTTTGGGGGACCCTTTTAATCCTTATATAGTTAATATCCATGCACTATTTTGAAATGAAAATTTGAAAAAGATTTTTCTTTGTTGTTTGTTTTTGTTTTGTTTTGTTTTTTTGATAACAGGAATTGAACTCACAACCTCACAGTTTCCAGGCAATAGCTTGTGCCACTGAGTTAAATTCCAGGTCCCTGAAAATTTGAAAAGAAGATTAAACTCTGAATAATATACCAGTACATATTTAACCTGTTACGATTTGGATTGTAATTGTATGCGAATAATTATATGTCCTTAGAAATTAAGATGTGATGGTTGTTCTGTATTCAGTATTGTTAGTGTGATTTTTGGTTTCTATTAAATTCCAAATTCTTCCAAGTGTTTTGTTCTTTGCCTTTTGAGACAATATCTAATTGTCTTCTTTACCTCCCGTACTCAACTTTCAATTCACTTATCTTTCAAGCACATTCAAAACATTCACCATTTTGTTTTCTAATAATTAAGTAAAATGACATATGATAAAATGACAATTTTGTAAGCCTGCCCTTCACATTACAATAAATAGACTTCCTTAATCCTTCCCTACACAAGCCAAAAAGTACAAACTAATTACATTTGAAAAATCACATGGAAATTTATTCATGTTGCCCTACTTTAGGTAGAATTAATATTTACATCAATACATGTTTTGTGTAAAAACTTGAAGATGTTTTCTACCAAGTTTTTGTTGCAAATGGTTAATGCCTTTACATTCCTAGTTGCCAAAATCTGAGAATTTAGGAAAATTTCTGTGGTCAGTCATAATCTTAATGATTTCTTATCTTCTTTATGACCTTAATTAACTTATGCACTTTTATTGACTTCAAGCCTGTATTTCAAATTTATGCTTTTAAGATGTCTGAAAAACCAAAACTATTGATTAATTAAACTAGAGAAATTAGATATTGATTAATTAGATTCATTTACCTGTGTATCTGTGTAGCAAAATGCCTTGAGGATACAGCACCAAAAAAAAAAAAAAGTCAAAATGTTATAATTGAGTGAAATGAAAATTTCCTCATCCAAAATTCCATTTCTACTTTGGATGGGCATGGTTCCAGGCCCTCTTCTTTTGAGAAATGTGGATACATAAATCAAAGAGTCAATGAGACAAAAGCAGCTCAATTGCTGTGCTCACCTGCTCCCCACACTCAATCAGAAATATTTCCCTAGGGAAAAAAAAAGTGTAGTTTAAAAACCAGAAATGCCTTAAGGACGTTTCTTACACTACCCTTCATGTGTGTTTATGGCATTTTGCCATGAGGCAATATTGTAATTGCTATTGTAGAAGGAAGTGGTAAAATTATGCAGTCTAGGTTATGGTATGCACTTATAGGATGGATTAATTTATGGGTAACTATTATGGCATTTAGAAATATGAGTCCACTGCTTAATGTTCAGAAAGTTTTCCATAAATATTGTGTCTCTCAACTCAGTTTTCATAACTATCAAGCAATAATGCTTGAGGTTATAACCAGACAAGTAATTGGATTACAACTATTACATATTGATGACTCAGTATACAATGATACTCAAGACAGTCAGCTGACATAAAATGACCTGTGAATGCTGAGGTACCAAACAGGAAAATATGCTGCATACTAAATAAAACAACTATAACATGGCAGGGAGGTTGTTCTGCCAAGTACCAACGGAGAAGTGCATGTATTTCGCTAAAAAGCATATATAAGAAAGGATTGTTATTAAATTGTGTGTGTATGTGGGTGTGTGTGTGTGTGTGTGTGTGTACGTGTTTGTACATAGCACTAGGGATTGAACCCAAGGCCTTCATCCTACATAATATCCTCAATTCACTTTTTATATTTCATTTTGAATCAGAGTCTCACAAAGCTGCTAAATTGTCTAGGTTTCATTCAAACTTGTGATCTTCCTGCCTCAGTGTGAGATTACAAGCCTGTACCACAAAGCCTAATTTGTTACTAATATTTTAATTATTATATCAAGGTAATAATAATCATGTAACACTTTCTCCTAAATGTAACAAACACATTTTGCATTTTTATGCCAACATATTTGGGGGTAGTGAGACAAGGACTTAAAATCAGAAAATTTAACTAGATCTGTTATTAAAATAAGCCATGATATCTGGTAGTGTATGTTTAAAAATTTTTGCCTTTCAAAGAGTAAGTCTTCAGTTTCAGTGAAAAAGCTTTTGGGAATCATTAGTGGTAATCATTGATTCTATAGACATATTTATCAGTTTGCAAAATGCTTATAATACTGTCACTCAAATCCTGAATATCATGTGTATTTTATTTGTGTAGGTCACCTCTAATTTGTCTCAGAAATGAGATTGATTTCTAATTATTCCAATGATTTTATTAAGTGAATTTTTAAATGACTTCTTAAATTTCATAGACATATCTGAAGTAGTGATAATCACTCTATAGTTTATTTTTAAGTTACACAATTTTATAATGTTTGACTGAGGTGCTCTTGCTTTATTTTTTTTCTAGTAAAGCAAGAGTATCTAACTTGAGTAAAACTGTTGTCATTTATGATGTCATGGCAAAAGACACACAATGTCCTTTCCTCTGGATCCCAGTAGTCACAGGAGTTATGTAGATCTGTAAGGAAACATGGATCCCAGAGCTTCCTGGAAAAGTGGAGTTGGGATAATCATTAGCACAATCACCTCTGAAAAGTACTTTCTGCATATTTGGGCCATCATAGATCTTAAAAATAGAGTGGATAAAGGAATACAGAATGGCTGCACAGAGATACCCAGCACTCTGTTCCTGTACAAAAAGCAACCAGCCACATTCCAAGGTGAGCTGCTGAAGAAGAGCATCATAACACAGCAAGGGAGAGATGAGAACATTGGACCCTGGGTAGCAGTATACAGAAAGAAACAAAAACTGTGACAACTGAGCCTCCAGCTCCCTTTCTTGGGAGGACTCCTCACTTGGGTGTGGGGGGAGCAAAGGGAGAATTGCGACAGACTGCATTCCCTTGGATGCTGGTGAGCTCAGTGCTACAGGATAAACCACAGCCCTCACACATTTAAACCTGCTTTGGGGAGCTGTCTACCATGTGTGCAATAGCTGTGCTTCAGAGAAAAGTGTCACTCTGTTTCCCCATATGGAAAATGGTACAGTTTACACACACAAAAAGAAAACAAAACAAAAACAAAATTGAACTACCATACCATCCAGCAATCCCAGTACTGGGTATACTGCCAAGAAAAGTGAAATCATTGTATCTCTGTATCTCAGAAAAACCACCATACTTGTGCACTGCAGCTATATTTATAATAGTCAATATATGAAATCCAATGAGATAGCCATTGATGAATTAATGAATATTCATCTTTTGACATAGAGTCTTGCCATGTAGTTCAGGATGGTGTTGAGCTCACTATGTAGCCCAGGTTGGCCTCAAACTCACTGTGATCCTCCTACATCTGCCTACTGAGTGTTGTGATTACAGGCATGCAATACTATGACTGGTTTGAATGGATTTGGAAAACGTGCTATTTATACATGATAAAATACTATACAACTATGAAAAAGATGAGATCCCATCCCAGCAACAGTAGTGGGAGGGGAGGATATTATGTAATGTAAAGTAAGCCAAGAACACAGAGACAAATATTATTTTTGATCATTAATGAAAGCTAAAAAAGTTGATGAAAGGCAGCAGTACAGTAGAGATCACTAGAGGATAGGATCGCTTAGGAGGGGTAGGGATAGAGTAAGAAGGTAACAGGTACAAAAATACAGGCAAAGAGAGGGAAGTAGATTCAAAGTATTATTGGACAGTGAAAGAACCATAACTGTTAAAAATAACTAGGGGGGAAGTATTTGAAAGCTCTCAACAAATAAAAATGATAATATTTGAGAGATACAGATACTAATTACCCTGATCTCTATGCATATATGCTTAAGTAACTACAGATATTGTGTAAATTAAAAGTAACAACTTTAATAATGATAAAAACAAATACAATATTTTCTAGCTTTTTAAGGCTCTTTATTGTTTATCTATATATATGATCTATCCTTACAAATCAAGTGAAAATTGACTTGACAACTCCAGATATATCATTTTGAAATATAAATTAAACCTGAAGTTTCTAGTATTAAATTTTAGGGCTGTGTCAAAATAAAGCAACAAAAGGAGATATGTGGTCCTCAGAATTTTCTTTGGCTTAAGGGAGACTAATTTTTCAAAACTTTATATATATATATATATATATATATATATATATATATAAATTTCCTTAGATGATTTATTTATACTATGGCTCTAAAAATTCCCCAATGTCTGAAAAATATACTCCTCTGTTGACAAGTAGAAGGAATACTAGCCAGAGGTAATAAAACACAGTGAATGCCTCTGAATAGGTCCTAGCTGTGAATGTATAGCCAGTCATTTGGCCATTAGCACAGTTACATGTTGTTATTTATGGATTTTTCAGTTAGAATTCTCTAACCTCAGCAGCTAGTAGATCCTGTGTGATGCTAGCAAATTTGTATGCTTATGCCCATGTTTCTGTCTTAAATTGTAGCATCTCAGCCCCAATTAGTGTAATCACAAATAGTTATTGTTTAAGTGAGGACAAAGTTTTCAGGAATCAAGATCAATATAACATATATGTTCTCACTGTGCCAAACTCCCTCTTGCATAGATTGGTTCACTGGCCTACCTCCTACCATTTTTTCTTATAAGGTTTCCCTGAAATCTACTATTTCTTCAGTCTTCCGTTTATTTTCCTGTTCCATAGACTGTCTGGGACACTCTGTATTCATATTTCTTCTGTAAAAATTAATTCTAAAACACTTTTGACTCACATACTTATTTGTCCACATTTATGAAGTACAAGGTAATGTCCTGGTAATCACCTTAAGATTGATTGTGTCAACCTGACTGCCTTGGGAATCTCTCAGTGGACTGGCAAAGCGCACCTTTGGGTGTCTGGTTTGGCTGTGGAGGCTTGACCTTGGTTACTGTCTGGTCCTTCCTCTTTAGTGTTATGTCTTGCTGTGCTTTGAAACTGCCACAAATTGACATATTTTTATTGTGCCACACCTTCTCTCTTGGAGCTTGTACACCATACACTAAATCTTCTGAAACCATAATCTAAACTACACCTCTCCTTCTTTAATCTGTGGATGTCAGGTATTGTGATTCAGCAGCAAGAAAGCTGATTGATACATAACATAATGTTACAACAATCAACTTAGAATAATTATTATATTTGACTTCTTAAACTTCTATTGTTTTATGGTAGTTACATTTAGGTTCCTCTCCTCTAACTATTTTGAGATATGTAATGTATTGTCGTTAATTATATGTACCCTGCGGTACCATAGAATACCAGAACTTATTTCTCTTATAAAATATTAACGTTGTACCCATTGACTAACCTCTCTCTCCCAATCATTCTCTCCAGTGTTGCAACCCTTATTCTAATTTCAGTTTTTATGAGTGATGGTTTTACATTCCACTTTTGAAGGAAATCATTCAATGTTTGACTTTTTGTGCTTTGCCTATTTCACTCAACATCATGTCCTCTAGGTCTGCTCATTTGTTGCAAATGACAGGATGTCATACTTTTTTATGGTAAAATGAAATTACCCTATGTTACACACACATGCACACACACTCACACACACTACATTTTTGTTATTGCAAAGCGACAGCTTACAAAATGGGAGAAAATATTTATGAACTATACCTCTGATAGGAATTCATATCCAAAATAATAAAGGAATTCATACAGCTCAATAGGAAAAGAAATTTAAAAATGGCCTTCTTTTATTTTTCAAATAAGTGATGGCACATTTCCTGTAAAATAAGCTGTCATGTCATTTTAGATTAATATTAAATCAAAAGCCCCACCATTTGGTTTATCTAGGGTAGGTTCAACATGAGGCTTTCAGTATATATTATAATATTTTATTTGATTTTATTCAGAGTTAGGTATTATTATGCAAATAGTAAAGTTGAAGAAGATAATGCCCAAGTAGGTGAAATAAAGTTCACTTAGCTAGTGGGAGGAATGAGTGAATATAAATGTAGTAAGTCTGCTTACTAAGCTCATATATTTTTGAATAAGAATTGTCATTTGTTGTTCCAAATCACTTGTGTTTCTTCTTTTGTAGAATTTTCAGGGCTCAACCTTCGTAATTCTTAAACTGCCATTTGCTTCCATTTATTTAAATTTCTGCTTTTTTGTTATTTTTTCCTTCAATCATACTTAAAATTCTTGTTTGTTTACTTCATTTTGGGAACAATGATTCAGAATTCTCTTCCCCATAACATGTGCAGGTTTTATTTATAATCAAAGAAATGGAAGTGACAAATAAGAAATAACATACAGGAATTGAGGCACACAGGTAACTCCATTGGTTAGAGGTAGGTGTCTGCCCTATTTGAATCTTCTTTGAAAATCTGGCTACCTATATTTCAGCTGTGATGATTGGTTCACAGTCTGCTATTTGTTAGTCTGTGTCCACATCGGATCAGTTTGCAGTTTACAACATACGGAGAAACCTTTAGGCCAAATGTCATGTATTGAGGAAAGTTCATGTAAAATATAATTCAATTTAATAGGGTATTAGTCTCCATTAGTTTTCCATTGTTTTGGAAACTCATTGAAACAGTCAATTAAACAGATATTTTATGTATATAAATAATCTAATTATTCAAGTTATTCTCAACAAAGTATGTGCTACAAGTGATTTTGTCTTAGTGAATCTATTTTCTTCTATTTGTTACTGTTCCCTCTTTGGCTTCTACTGCCTGCGCTGATGTTGCTGTTCTCCCTTCACTGTGTTATTGTGTCATGTTACACTTTTATACATTTCTTACTTTTGTCTGCCTCACTCTATTCACTTCTTCAGGTACATATTGTATTATTTTATTATTGTTATTGTTATTATTATTACTCGTCCTGGGTATTAAACTCAGGACCTTGTGCTTGCCAGGCAAGTGTTTGCAACACTGAGCCCACACTGCATTGTTTAAGTGGATACAAAGAAACTTTTGTAATACTACCTGTATGTAACTGGAATACTGTGGTTAGGGAAATATCTCATAGATTGTAGAATGTGATTTACATTCTAAAACTATATCCTTACACTAATACAGCAAAATAAGTAAAACTGGTAAAGTCTTGATTTCCTGGTATGTATGAGCCATGACATAGAGATCTTATTAAAATATTGCATTTCATATTTTCAATTCTTCTGGAAAAATACCCAGAAGAGGAATAGTTGTGTCAAATGGGACCTATAATCCTA
Source organism: Hydrochoerus hydrochaeris (assembly GCA_004027455.1). NCBI lineage: Eukaryota > Metazoa > Chordata > Mammalia > Rodentia > Hydrochaeridae > Hydrochoerus > Hydrochoerus hydrochaeris. The sequence goes on along the minus strand of PVLA01000398.1, from coordinate 459,163 downwards.
GTTTTTTGAGGACTCTCCACACTGATTTCCACAGTGGATGCACGAGTTTACCCTTCCACCAACAGTGAAAAAGTGTTCCTTTTTCCCCACAATCCTGCCTGCAATTGTTATTGGATGATTTTCAATGTTAGCTATTATTTCTGGGGTGAGATGGAATCTCAGTGTTATTTTAATTTGCATTTCTTGAATGACCAATGATGTTGAACATTTTTCATTTATTTACTTACCATTTGTATTTATTCATCTGAGAAGCATGTATTCATCTCAGATGCCCATTTTAGAAACAGAACTTTGAATTTTGGTGGCTTGATTTTTTTTAATTCTTTATATGTTTTAGATAGAAGTCCTTTGAGGGACAGTTGGCTAAAATTTTTCTCAATCTATGGGTTTTCTTTTCATTTTACTGGTGATTTATATATAGCAGCACAATTTGCAACAGCTAAATCTTGGACATTACCCAAATCATAACCCATAACAGAGGAATGAACAAAAAAGATGTGATATTTTTATATGATGGAGTACTGCTCAGCTATAAGGAAAGATAATCTTGAGGCTTTTATGAGTAAATGGATGAAACTTGAGACCATACTTCTAAGTGAAATAAATCAAACTTGCAAGTGTAAGCATCATATTGCCTCCCTAGTGAAAGAATGTGAAAGAATTTTAAAAGGTCCAGTAGATACTGTGAAAGGGAAAGAAACTGCTCAAAAGGAACAACTGGGATGGGGAAAGAAAAAAGAAAAAAATATATATATATACAAGATAGCTAGTATAATTGTACTATATATTTACTCATTCTATTAATTCACTGAAACAGAACCTATATTATTTGATTAATTTTGCATATCTGTATTTAGTAACCTGAACAACTATTCTGAAGACAACAATATGTAATATAATAACTGTTGTTAATTTCCTATCATCTTGTTTTGAAATTCTGTATCATTTTTATTGTTTTTAATATTATCCTTAAAATGAAAAAATTATTGCATATCATAGGAAAATTAAATTTTTTCTGCTTTTATCAAATATAAGGGAATCAAGGGGCTATTTGTTTCATAACTTTTAGAGAGGAATCATGTAACCATCAGTAACTTGATTTGAAGACAATTTCTCCTTTGTTAAATTTTAACAGGTTTATACTTTTGGTTTAGAGAATCTAGGTAACTTTGAATTTCATGATCGGTTAATCATTTATGTTTCAAAATCTGTACCTTGTCATACAAGAGAACTAGAACTTTGGAATTAATACTCTGTAAGTTTGCCCTTCAGAAACAAAAAAAAAAATTTGCTGAAACAAATTTCATATTAGCTCATATTGTAACACTGTCTAAATAAAAAAGCATAAAGTATAAATTTTAATAAACAAATAGAGGGATAAGAAATAATTTTTAGTTTATATTAGAATTTACATAAAAATTTTTTTATTGTTGAACTTTTACTGTAAAAAATGACCGTTGCACTGATTTTCTTTAAAAAAATGCCTCTTAATTCTAAAAAGTATAGAACTTTGAAATTTCAAGTTTTAAAAGTATTTCATTGTTTGCTATGTGACAGAACCAGAAAGCATTTGTACTTGGAATATTCTGGCCTTAGTTTTAGTTCTAAACTTTAATTTGGATTAAGTTTGTATACTTACATACTTTGATAAACTCTGGTTAATTGGTCATAAAAATACATTTTCAAATTACAAAATATGGTTGAAAACAAATATAACAGTGAAAATTATGTGTTTTACAAATGGGATACTAGGTTAAATAGCTTCGTAAACTGAATATAAAATAGTGAAAACTGTGTCTTCTCTAAGAATAGTATTTGACCTACTAGAAAGGTGAAGTAATTTCACTGCTGCTCCACATCCTTGAAGGTAATTAATTTCATTTGAATTGAAAGTAAGTAGTTGAATTTTGAATTGCATCAGAGGTAAATAATTTAAAAATATTTACTCCTCTTTTCCTTGCACTAAAATTGTACCCAAAATTGCTGCATATATTTTTAATATAGATGTAAAATAGTCTTTGGAAATATATAGACAGGCCAACAACCCAATAAATGGAGATTACTTTCTGGTTCATTATAAAAATGTAAAAGCAATTGTGTTTTTAATAAATAAATAGAAAGTAGAGAGACTATGATGTAAAAGAAATCCACACACGTTGTTCATATGTATGTGCCAACCCCTCTACCCCTCATGCACCATTTTTCCTACCAGATCCACTGAAACACTGTGTGAGTTGCATGAAAGCATTTATGCAAGGACAGAGGTCATGACTGTTAGGTGTACAGTGGAGGAGTGAAGGTAGGAGAGTGGAGACAGGTTGAGAGCACAATTCCATAGGATGTGCAAATCTGGGTCAGGATGGTCCATAGAGCACATAGCGATGACACTGAGGGCTTTGTTCTCAATGTCCTGACATTCATACAAGAGTGTTCAACTCTGTCTGATTCAGAGAGGGGCTATGGTCAGTGCACACATTGGACAGAATCTTGAAGTCTGTGATTTTGTGTGTATCAAAGAATTAATAAATTAATGAATACACTGAGATGAAAGTTAAGGTGCAGTGGACTTATATATGCAGACTATGAAGCATGAAAATAAACTTTTGTTTTGCATTCCACTTCTGCTTAAGATGACTAAATGAAAATTTTGCCCTCCCATGTGAAAGAAGTATTAAAAAAAATAGTGTAAAATGTATTTACCTATGTTGAGTGAATTGACATAGCAAATCACATCACAAAGGACAGTCATGTCTGGAAGATAAGAAATAACTCTACCTCATATCCTTTATTTTCCAATCTGCAGGGAGAAGGAACTCGGAAGGGTACATATCTGAAATGTGGAGACACAAGCTGATAGTCCAAGGAAAACAAAGGTGGTTAGCATTCTCAAAACAGAAAAAAAACAGGGAAGTCTAGAGCTCTGAAGAGAATCATCCTCAAATAATCTGCATGTAACTGAGGAAACTATTTGGGGCTGAGGAAATGAACAACTTTAAAGAATTAAAAGTCATAAAATCTGACCTTAACTCACCAGGAAGAGTATCTCTCTTTAAGCAGATTGAAAAACCCAATGTTCCACAAGACATTGCAGCAGGGCTGAGGGGGGAACAGCTGTCCAGATAAGCCTTAATCTCTAAGTTTTGCCTAACAAATCATAAAAGCAATACATGATAAAGTTGAATTATTTTCAAGTAAATGAACTAAAACTCAGAACAAAGCTTAAATACATTTTAAGGATTATAAAACATCTTGGACATTAAGAAGGTATAAATTACAATGTCTGTCACTTAACAAAAGGCTTCCAGGCTTCTAGGAAAGCAAGAAAATAAGATCAATAGCAAGCAGGTTTATCAATTAATCCCCATCTGGAATTGATGTGCATATCAGAATAAACAGCAAAAGATTTTATAAAAGAGTTGTTAAAGATATTTCATCTTTGAATTAAGGTCCAACACATAAAGAAGTTGGAACTCATCCGTTGTGTCTTTAGAACAAGAAAGAGAGGGCAGGGATATAGCTCAACAGCACAGTGCCTGCCTGGCAAGTGCAAGGTCCTGAGTTTGATTCCTAGGCAAAAAAGAAAGAAAGAAGGAAAGAAGGAAAGAAAGAAAGAAAGAAAGAAAGAAAGAAAGAAAGAAAGAAAGAAAGAAAGAAAGGAAGGAAGGAAGGAAGGAAGGAAGGAAGGAAGAAAGAAAGAAAGAAAGAAAGAAAGAAAGAAAGAAAGAAAGAAAGAAAGAAAGAATTGAGGAAACTGATGATCCACATTCTTAAACCTCAAAAAGAACTGAAGTAATGAAGTAAACAACACACTTTGGAGAGTCAGGCAAACAGAAAATTACCCCATTTTCTTGTTGTCTTGAACAGAAGCCACAGGATCCAGAAACAGAAGGGAAAAAAATCATGATAACTTTGACAAATTCCTAGAATTTGATGGTAAACTTGCTTCAGAGAGAAATACTCCAGAGGTTGGTAGCACCAAGTACCACTCAGTTTTTCCTATAGATCAAACATCATTTCTTACAGTGAAGAATCAAGGGAAATAAACGTACAAACAAACAACAAAAACCCTCTTGTGGGGAAAAAGAAAAACATTTCAAATGCAACCAGAAAATTTTTCTAAACAAAAGTCCACTCCCCATGGAACAAACTTATCAGAGCATTATGTTACCTACTGAAAGGCGTTTAACCATCTCTGAGGTCCTCTGACATCCTGCCTCACACCTCTCAAAGTCACGACCTCGAGATTTTGCAGTCTGGGATCTAAACAGGAAAATACAGAATGTTTCACCTCCTCATTTCTTATATCACCTCCACAGATTTTCAGTATCATAATTAATAATAAGATATAAACAGAAAGAAATTTATGCCAGATGGAAGTATTCATCCATACAAAAAATTCAGAGCAACTAAAATTGTAAATATATATCTCCCTTACACTTTTAAGGGCTTTTCTAATTATTTCAGTTGACACGACACAAAAATAAAATCATAAAGTGTAGAAATTGTAGCAATCAAAAATTTAAAAATAAGGTATTATCATTATAGAAATCTAGATAGGAGAAATGGAAGTACAATACTTTTACATATTAATAGTACATATGAATACTGACATTTCAGTATATGTGACAATTCAATTTACAATTCAATTCAATGGACAATTGACAAAAGTTGATAAATTGTATGTGTGTGGTATAGTGCAAAACATAAAGCCAGAATCTATATAAGAGTAAAATTTAATATACTAACAAATAAAACAGAATTAAAGCATTAAAATAGCTCCAAAACCAGTCAAAGAGAGACCAAAGGGAACAAAAGGGAGAAGAAATAAATAGACCATTTATAATGAGCAGATATATTTGAACATACCTACATTAAAATGTTTTATCAAGTGTGTGTGTATGTGTTTTGCTAGACTGCCCTGTAATTCCTGGGCTTCAGTGATCTTCCTGTTTCAGCATCTCAAGTAATTGGACAACAGATGTGTGCTACTGTGCTTGGTTTAATTCCATCAAATATAAAAGATTATTTAACATAAAAAAGCTATATACAAATGATAAAACTAACTTAAAGGAAACTTGAGTATCTATAATACTGTCAACTACAAAGATAATAGAAAAAGGGATACAATTCAGGTCAATAAAGTTCATTTAAAACACAAAAGAGATCAGTTAATTCAAAGACTTTTAAAAAATATGTATGATAAGCCAGGTGTGGTGGCTTACACCTGTAATCTCAGCACTTGGGAGGCTGAGGCAGGAGGACCTTCACAAGTTAAAGATCAGCCTAGGCTACACAGTGAGACCCTGTCTCAAAAACAACACCAACAAAAAAGATATATATGATATGTAAATACATATATGCATATATATAATTATTAAGGATATATAATAGATAAACAAACATATGAATATGTATGTATGTATAACATATAGATACATAAGAACTTCAAATACATGTTACACAAAAATGATAGAAAAATGAGAATAGACAACTCAATATTAGAGTTGGAGATTTTGGTGACCCTTTCTGAACAATAGAGGTTAGCTAATATAATTATCACTTCAACAACACTATTAACCAACTTGATCTGTTTGTTTTTAAATAGGATTTTTATTTATTTTTTAATATTTTATTTTAAAGAGAAAAAATACAAATGAATACAAATTTTCAAAAAGAAGAGAATAGGCAGTTGACAATGGTTAATATATTATGCATTGTTATCATCAAAGTAGTTCAGATTTCAGGATACAGCCATGCGTAATTGATCAAACAATATAAGCACAAACTGCTCTATTCAATAAACTAACAGAAATCAGTGGTATAATTATCTCACCTATCCTTTGCACACACATATATATTTTTTCTTTTTTTTTTCCTTTTCCCCATTCCTGTTGTTCTTTACTTTTGGGCTGTTTCTTTCCCTTTCAAAATATCTATTACAGATTTTGGGTCTTATTTACTTTTCAATTTCTTACAATAGGGAGAGATTGCTCTCCTTTGTTTTGTTTTGTTTTACTATGCTAACATCAGAATATTCATTCCCTCTAAGTATGTATCAAGCATTTACTAAGATAAGCCATAAAGTTATTCAATTGTTAATGAATTTTAAAAAATTCAAATTTCAAATCTTACAAGATACATTTGCTTGACTAAAATGGAGTGTAATTAGTAACAACAAAACAACTGGGAAACTCCAAAGAAATGAAAAGGAATTGAATTAAATAACATGCTTTTAAACAGTTTAAGAATTAACAAGGAAATCCAAGGGGTAAAAGTATTTGTGGGATGCTTTATAAGCATTATTGATAAGAAATTTTAGCAGTAAGTATCTTTATTAAAAAAGAAAGGTAGGAAAGACAGTACATTACAATTCATCTGTGAAGCTAGGGGTGAAAAGCAAACTTAACATTTGAGAAAATAATTAGTAAGAATAAGAGGAGAAATCAGCTATCATGAAGCAGGAAAAAAGGGAAAATTAAATAATTCATCAAATAGATTCTTTGAGACAGCCAATCAAGCAATATATCCCCTCTGCTCAGGAAAAAGGAATATCAAAAATAATACCAAAAAAGAGAGATTTCATATCACTATATATACTACAGGTTTTAAAAGGTAGTAATAGGGTATTAATTTTATGCCATTAAATTTGAAAGTATGGTTGAAATAGAAAATTCATGGAAAGATACAATCTACAGAAGTATATTAAAAAAGAAATGGATGTAGTAAATAACATTATATCTATTAAGTTTAATCTGTAGAGAAAACATCAAAGAGGAAAACCGAAGATTTAAACATCTTCATTGGTGAATTCTCCTAGTTATTTCAAGAAGAAATAGTTAAAGTCTTCTACACAAATTCTTCCAGAAGAAAGAAGGTGAAAATAATTCCTGACTCACTCTATGGTACCAGCATTATTCTGACACTAAAATTAGCATTACAAGAATTAAAGATTATTGGCTAATATCCCCCGTGGACACAGATATAAAGATTCTAAAGAAGCGTTGAGTAAAGTGATGATTTAAACATCATGACCAACTGAGGTTTGTTCTGAAAGTGCATGTTTGGTATAATATCTGAAAATTAATCAATGTGTACTATTTAACATGACTGCACTCATTCTTATGGATATTGCTGTTGACTGCTTTTTTCACATTCCAATAGCAGAGTTGATAAGTTGTAACAAATAAATTTGCAGCTTGCAAAATACAAGATTTCTAATATGACCTTATTTTAAAATGGTTACCAATTACCGGTCTATCACAAAAATCTGAAGATCTATAAACTCTGCCAGAACTAGTAAATGAGTTTAGCTAAGTAGCAGGACATAAAATCAATATAAAAGTCAATGAGGAATATATATGTATGTATGTATATATATATATGCAATCTAAACTTAATTGTCATTAATTATGCTAGAAGGCATGAAAAACTAATAAAACTGATAAAAAGAGGGGTGAAGTCCATTGAACAAAATGACATACTATGATAACCTAAATAAATGCAGAAATACACTATATTCATCATTGGAAATATTTAGAATTACTAAGTATTATGATCAATGCATCTTACACTGAATACAAGCACAATAAAATATGCATAGGCATTTATTTATCAAAATTAATACATTAATTAAAAATTTATGTGAGTGTGAAAAGAAGTTGAAATCTCAAACAACATTGAAAAAAGAATAAAACTGGAGAAAGTGATAGTAGTATTCCCATTGATCTACTGATAAAATTAAATTTATTAGTATATACAGAATTCAGAAATTATCTCTTCTTCCTCTTTTTCATCTACTGTTATGGCTATTGATATCTTCACTACAGCCATGGGCAATATAAACAAAACAAAAGCCACCTTTGTAGGGCCTTGAACCTGAGTCAATGAGAATGCTTGCTGGAAATTTTGGAGGAAGGCAGAAAAGTCAGCAATTTTTTTTTCAGCATGAAGTCCACATAATTGACTATGAGAAAAGATGATATGATGGACACATATCTATGAGGAAAATAGACTGTTGTTTCCTCAGTGAAAGTGTTCCTACTTTTTAAACTAATGTTAAAATCAATATGTCGTTTTAGCTCTATATTCAAATTACCTTATGGCTTTGTGGCCAAACTTGTAAAGAAGGAGAGAAGGACTAGAAGTATCCAACAAAAGTGCATACAACTGAATGTAAGAGTAAGAATTATTTAGAAAACAATAAATATTTTAGTTAATGATTGTTATTGTCTAAAGTCTACCAGTTTAGTAAGAAGATGACATAAATATTTGCAATTTTATAATAATTGAGCATATAAGGGGAAGAACACCAAAAGAAATATTCAAGACAAGTTAATAGTCAGAATTTGGTGTCTGGAGAGGGTATGCATACTGAGAAATGAAAAATAATGTTTTCTCTGTAATGTTAGTTATAAATATATTTATAAATATATTTATTTATATTTATGAAGAGTAGCATTCTTAATTTTATTGAAAATGCAAATGGACATGTTCTTTTACTACTTCTGTAATATGACTAACAATAATTTTGCATTCCTCTTTACCTACAAAAGGGACTATTTTTATACACATATGGATTCATATAATAACCTTCATAGAACAAGAGGATACAAAATACACAGTGCTTATTTAGGGCATTCGCTAATGATCTGGCATTAAGTCTTTTTTAGATATAAAATTTATTATTGAAATGCTTGTTGCCATCTTTGCTCCCACAGACCACACTCTACCATTTCTGTATACCTGCAACATAATAACATGTACCTGTGTCTTTTACAATGTGACAGAACTATTAATCAATGCAAGTGGAATAATGTCATTTAACCAAAGTAAAAGACATCGTCACCAACTTGATATACAATCTGAGAAACTCTCACTCCTAAATAATTCATATCACAAGATATAATATTTATATTTTATGGTTTTTGGCATCATCAAATAATATGAAAGTAGTTCATACATCTAAAAGTTCTATCATGTTTCCAATACTTTTGCTTTGAAGATAAATACTGATGTTTAATATTTTGATAGCCCAATCTGATTCATCATTACCTTGCAATGAGCATTATCCTGCTTCAAGGACTTTGTCAAACATATTCTTTGCCTGGAGTCACAGAATGATAATATAGTCAAAATCTATATGCTAGGATATTGACCTAAAACTTTTAATACATGAAAACTAATTTAAAATTGCTTATTTGCTTTCATCTCACACTAATATGTATAACTTCAGTTTTGCATCTCATAAATTACAGCATCCCTCTTTCTGGACAACCTTGACAATAGTTGTATTATCAAATCATGCTCTTAGAAATTATTTGATATCAAGCACTTGTCTGATACAAAACACTCACTACATGTTTATTCAAATCATTGTACTGTCATTATGTGGTTGGCTCTTGGTAAAAAATTGGTCTTCTTAGAAATGAGCTAGGAGGACTCATGAAGACATGAAGGGTATTGTGGCTTAAATCTGAAATGCCCATGCGTATCTTATGTGTTCAGAGGTGGGTTTTCAGAAGGTGACTGAGTCATCAGGTCACTATACTTTACAGTGGCTTAATCCATTCATGAGTTCATAGCTGGATGTGCTAGTAAGAAGCAAGGCCCGTTTGGAGGCGTGATCACCAGGACTTGTGGCCAATCCCTTCCCCTCTCTCTGCCTCTCTTGTTCTTTTGCTCTTTGTCTGCTTCATGGCCCCAGTGAAGTAAGCAACTTCCCTTGGCTAGACATTTCTTCCATGTCATTTCTGCTTTGGAATAAGCTGTCCATTGACAGAAATCCCCCCAAAGCATGATCAAAATTAATGTTTTCTCTTTAAGATTGTGCATGTCTAGTGCTTTGTCTCCACAATAAAAAAGTGACTAATACAAAGGGCAACTACCATTACTGGTAAAGGTAAATCTACTGTTAGAGCTTTCTTGTTTTCTTATTATTTCTACTCACTGGTACTGGTTGATACTGTTGAGGCCATATATTATTTTTAAAATGAACTAAATTAACCTTAAAACAATGGCAAAGAATGACAGTAAAAAAAATTCCTGACAATTTCTAAGAAATATGAAGAAATCAATTATATAAGAAATTAGCTATAGACCCTAGACAACAAAGAAATGCAAAAACCAAACTTCAGGATAAGGTAGGAGATAGTTATCAGTGCTTTCAATTTACCTTTGACAGACTCATATATTCCTACCTCACTTTCTTTTTGCTTATGACACAGGGCAGAAAGTAGGAGAAATAATACTTCCTTCCATCAATGCTTACATAGGTTACAGTTTCTCTTCCTGGACTTGTGACTAATCCAAAATGGCAGCCACACCCTAAAAAAGACCTTCTAGTTCTAACATTCTACACTTTTCTGGTCAGTAGTAAGCTTTTAAAGCCTATTCTTGAAAGAACTCTGAAAACTTAGTGATAAAGAAAAATCATGGAGATGCTATCCTAGCATTGCTCTCTGTTTTGCATTCAGTTAATGGAGACCTGCTGAGATTAACTTTGGAAGTGAAATATCTAATTTTAAGACAAGAAAATCAAAGGGATCCCAAACAGAGAAAGTTTTTAATATGGAGCTAATCTTCAGGCTTAATTTCCAGTGTCACAGACCTCCAGTTCAACTTGAAAGTAAAAATCAAAACAAATAAATGCTTGGAGAAGGAATTTGGGTTTTTCACTATTTAGTTCCCTGTCCATGAATGTGAACTGTTCCACACAGTAGAAATCAATCCTCACTGGAGCATAAATTTAATCTCCTGGCAGCCAAACAGGAGCTAAGGGAATACAAGGTCTCTTCCCACAAAAATGTCTTCAAATGAGCAATGGAGCAAAGTAATTCACACAGAATGAATATAAATGTCTTTCTTATTAGCATATGAAGCTGTATCGCCTTCCATACAACCATGAATCTAAATTGATTTTTCACAATTATCCACATGATACAAGAGAGTTGATATATGCAACTAATAAATGAATTGTCTTATGATTACTGTGAAACAGAAATTGATTATTGATGAAAGACATTAAAATTACAGGCAAAAGAGTCAGAAAAACATTTTAACTTGTCAGATTGACAAGGTTTTATATAACTGAAAATTCTTGAATCGTAGTTTATATTTAGCCTGTATAAGGATTTATGGAAACAGATACTCATGCTCTGCTACATAAAGTGCAGAATGAAAATTTATACACAATTTCTAGTGTTGAATAGGAATAAATGACCATAACATAACTATCAAAAGGGATTACTACAATAACATTGAATATCTCGGTAATGTGCATAATGCAGATAATGAGTCAGGATTCAAAAAATATCTTTATCACAAGTTTGGATGAATACTATAAACCAACATATAAAATTTAGTGGTCTTAGAAAGTGAAATATTTCAGCAACTTTAATTTTCTGCCAAATAACTGTTCATGGAAAGTAGCAGATGGTATAATTTTCCTGGTCTCTCATGGATATTAATGACAAGATCTTTATATAAGTGTTAAAAATTAAGTACTCCACAATGTCATAGATTCAATTCTATCACGCATTTTCATAACTTTTCTCTCTTAGCTCAGCTTCAGAAGTTTATAGGCAAGAGAGATGGTACCTATATTCTTAGTGATCTTGCACTGAGTCTTTCTGTGTATAAATTACATACTGTTTCCCTTGTGAAACAATTTTCCTGGACCATAACCAACTGAAGATATTTCATCTGAATTTCTTCATGGGAGAAGCGTTGCTCCTGAAGGGCGACTGAGGTTTCGTGCTCAGCTGCTGGGTTTTGGGAGCTCACCCTCTATGCGCATCTGTACTCGAGCACATACATGTGCGCACCATCAGGCCCACCCTTCCATCAGACCTTTTTTTTAATTTGATTTTTAAGGCAGTCCAAATCCAGGATACCTCGAAGGCGTTCACATAATGCATAGAAGAGTTTGCTCTGCGTTCAGTTTTCAAAAAGCACACTGCCCTGTATCTAAAGTTAGATCCAAGTTTGAAGGAATGCGTGATGAAGACAGATTATCACAAAACAAGTTGTATGATGCCCCTTCCCCAAACAGCAGGCAGACCCATAAAGCTCAGTGAAATTGTGGTCCCCATTTAGAATCAGAGAAACTTCAGTAGCACATTCTACTGTGGGGGACCAAGCTTGACTTTGTCTTTTGGAGGCAAATTTCTTTGAACTTTCACAGGACAGCAGAAGCACTGACACAGAAACTTGGAGGAGACATGACAGCAATTCTTTTGAATGGTTATAGAATCTATCAAAGAAAAAAATCAGTTTTTCAATGACAGCTGCCAGTGAAAGTAACACATATGACAATAACACAAGAAGCATAACTTTACTTGTTGGCCTGTTTGATTAATATATGCATGTAAATGATTAATGAAAGATTTGCCTATTGCATGGACTCTAAAGAGTCTATCATTTGAATCATTAGGGAAACAGAAACGGAGCCAAAGTTTAAACCAAGTGAAAACATTGCTTTGTAGAAAAATCACAAAACTTTCAAACAGGAAAAAACTAAAATACCGTAAGCCAACTAATTTCTATATAGAAAAAAATACATATTTTTATATATTATATATTCATAAATGATTTAGATATATTTTATATATAATTAAGAAAATGTAAGCAGAACTTAAAAATTTATGAATAATATTGAAACAAGGGGATTATTACCAAAATTTCCTTAACAAAAATATCTGAAACCTAACTATATTACTATGTGAATTTTCACAACACTTAAAAGTTAAATATTATTCATTTTTAAATAATTCTGTAATTTATAAAACAGTAAAAATATAAAAATAAACCATGTACAGTGGTACATTGAGTTTATCAGGATAATAAAACACTATCCCATTATGACAAGTATGCAGTCCAGAAATTCATTATAAAAATTATATGCAGTACAACATCTAAATAAAACAGCCAAAAAATTTTTCAAGATTTTGATTACTTCAAAATCCCTTTACAAATATTGAATATTGCACATAAAATGTGATTGAATTTTCATTTGAAGATGAGTGACTTTTATGTTTTCTGTACAAAAATTTCTATTAAAAAGAGTTAAATTATAGGCCAGGGATTTAGTTCAGTGGTGTAAGTTCCTGCCTGGCAAATGTGAGGTTTTGAGTTTGATTCCATGTACAAAAAAAAAAAAAAGTTACTTGTATTTTTAAAAATATTCAGTCATCAATACTAACTAATGATCATGAAGAACTCAAGAAGCTTATAGAGTTACACATCAAAGGTCAGTGACATATCATTATATTTGAAGTCTAGACGTCACCTCATGCACTCACAGGTGGACTTTGGGAGGGGAATGGACACTGGGATGTGATAATCATCAGTGGATTAGTTCACTGATGCAGTTGTAGCTGACTTCTTGTTAGGAGGTGGGGGATCTGATTAGAAGAGGATCACTGAGGAGATGACCTGGAAGGATTTACTCCTCCCCTCTTCCTCTCCCCTCCCTTCCCCTCCCCTCCCCTCC